>KL264045.1:42393-63512 GCA_000699545.1 Podiceps cristatus
TAGGAACGGGTTATTCAAAGTCAATTTTACAAGCTTTCGGCCAGACTTGGAGATTGATAAACACTGGAATAGAACACAATGGCTAAGAATTGAGCAGTTACCTTTTGGGAACGACAAAGTAACACACACACATGATTGAAAATGCCTAAAACCACTAAGACTTACTTTAATTTTATGCATATATTTCCATATATATTTTTTTATATATGAAATATTTATGTGTGTATATGTTTTTTTAAAAAATCAGAATCACACTTTATAATAGCGTATTCGATTAGGTATTAATATATCTGTATCAAAACCCACCATGTCACCATTCTGTTATTAAAATCTTATGAGAAGAAAGATTAATTTCTACAGAAAGGCCATTCATATCAAAGGAAATCTGGTGAGTCAGCAGAAGAAACTTAACCACTAAGCTGTGTGACTGCGTAGGTCTTACAAGTAACATTTCTATTCTCATGTAAAATGGACTCATTGGTTTCTACCATACAGGATCAGAATTCTGGACACCTTTCCAGAAGAACCAATTCTTACTAATTTATCCATGGTGGATAAAAGCTTTTTATTCTCTTAGATATTAATAGAATTGCAGTATCTTGAAATGGGAAGAAACAAACTGAAGATGGAAAGAGTTGCCGATCCTACAAGGACAGGCTTCAAAGTGTAGTTAAATATTTCTAGTTTGGCCAAGTGATAAGCAAGCCAGGTAAGGTGTAACTTCTCAAACCCCATAAATACACAGGATGGGAGGAGCAGGTGTTGCACACATTGCCAAAGCGCAGATACGTCTTAATGGCAGTGCTGAGCACCCACACCAAAGGGGTGGGGACGACCGCTGCTGAGCAATGTGCCTCTGTGGTCATCTTGGAAGAGCCTGAAAAACTGAACATTTAAAAGCAACGTCAGACTACTCTAAAAATGATGTATGTTGCAGAAGTGAATCTGATACAGCCCTGCCTCATCCCTATTTTAAAGGAAAACTGGGGTTATTTCTACACTGAGTCATAGTCACATCACTGACTGTAAAACGGAGAGATCTTAAGAGAAGCAGAATCAGATTTAATCAGGAGAAAATATGGTGTAATGCCTGCAAAGACCTCTCTGATGAGGTGCGAGGGCACGGTGCACTGGGATGGATTGCTGTGGAGGTGATGGGACTGTCCTCTTTGAGAGAACATTACAAAGCACACTGCACCGGCTGCCTTTAGCACCAAACCTTTGTTAAGTGTTCTGAATGGAAAGTATTTTCCTTTTCAAGTTTTATTTTTTTATGAATTTTCAAAGACATTTTCTAACCTGTTAAAGCTTTTAAAAGTTATTCTTAAAAGATCTTTTCCCTTCTTTTTTCCTTTTGCTTTTAAAAAATACTAATTTTCTTCCTTCCTCAGAAAAAGGATGAAATGAAAATGAAATGTGAAAAAAAAAGAAAATTGAATAAATTCTTTTTTCACTTTTGTTGTATTTTCTTCCTTAGTTTTCCCAAGAAATAAAAAGAGAGAAGGCAAATGAAACAAACAAACAAACAAATCTTTTTTCTTTCTTCTTTTCCCCAAATATTGAACAAAGAAAAATGTAAGAAAAAGAATAGGGATTTCAAATTATTTTTCCTTTTTTTTTTTTCTTAAAACAGAATCTTTTTTTTTTTTTTAAGCAGACACAAAGTTGTCTTGAAAGATATCATTTAAATTATTTCTACTACTAAATTCATGATTATTTAGACCAGCTCTGAAGAACACTACCACACTCCTCTTGGAAGACTAAGTAATGTACCAAAAGCTAATACAGTAGAGAGTTATTCTTTTATGCTACAAATACATTTTTAAGGCTGCTGGCCTTTAAATAAAGATAATACTTGAGCTCAGGAAAGCTAAGGATGCATGGGGAGCAGACCCATGGAACAGCTGCAACTTTGAAGACTTCTGTAGAGAGCTAGGAAGCGTTGGGATGAGCAGGAGCAGATGGAGTTGAGACTGATCTTAAAAAGGAGTGAGATTATAGGGAGAGAGTCGAGGGAGACCTACGTGTGAATGTCAGGACTGAAGTGCAAGACTGAAGCCAGACATGAGAACTCCCACCAGGCCAAAGCCAAATGGAGCAAAGAGAACGACCAAGGACAGAAGCTGTAGTTAATCTACAGCAAAAGAATTCCGGTATCAAAGCTTTGACTGCAAGTTGAGAGGAGGTCAGAAAAGGTGAGAAAAGTACAGTGGCACTTGAACCAGGGCAGGCAACTGCTGGAGACACCAGTTACCTCGGCAAGCAGAATAGAGTAATAAATTGGAACAGATTGACGACAGAAACCTGGCAGAGCGATACACTGAAAATACAACTGTCTGGGCTCCCTCTGCTTCCACTTGGTGAATGCCTTAACACTAAAACGTTAATGCATACCTAATATATTGGATTTTGGAGCTGCTTCTGGGGCTAGCTTTCAAGAGAAACTTACTTGCAATCATAACTATAGAACAACAAGCAGCTAATTTCAAAAAGCTCTTAAAACAGCTGAAATGGTTAACGCCTCTTTTACAATAAAAAGTGATATTATGCTGCCCTCTGGTGAATCTCTCCGTTCGGGGACAGGGATCTGGGGCTCTTGCGAGGCTGCTTCAGAGCTGAATGCAAATCCTGCTGCTAAAGATGGAGCTTTACACCAGGTCATTCATATGCTGAGCTTGAAAAAAAATCCTACCCCTACCCTTGAAAGATCGCCAGACTTGAATAGTTTAACCTTGCAGAGGGACATCACTGAGACAGAATAACCATCAACTGAGAACGAAAAAGTAGCACAAACGGTAAGATTACAAATGTCTAAAGACACCAAGACTTTTTTTTTTTTTTATTTTCATATGTGACAGTCTTTTAAGATGAAGATTTATTTTGTTGTACCCTTCCCACAGAAAGCTCCACACAAATTGCTGGTGATGTCAAACTCTAAAAATGAGCAATATAGACAGGCCTGGAATACTTGACTAAGAAAACTGGTTATTTCATGTAAGGCAAAATGTAAACCATGGTTCACATTCACATTTCAAAGCCATTATCAGTTCAGAAAACTAATCCTTACACTGTATTGAACAAAATTTCTCCTTCTTGTGGCAACTTTCTCTTGCTTTTTAGACATCAATATTTGCCCTTAGTGGAACCTATATGACAAATAATGCCTGTAGCCATTTCCTCAAAATTGCACTTAAATGTACAATTACATTTGCGGTTTCAGAAAGATGGATATTCATTGCCTGACCCGCACTTTCACGGTGAATAATGCCTTGGTTTTCCTTGCAGCTGTTTTGCAGGGATAAAGCAGAACTGAGGCAGTTGAGCCCGAGCCAGTGATGAGGGAAGTGTAGGATGTGCAAGTGCAAATTTGTTGCCAAACTGAAGAATAAGAAATGTATCCGGGGTGAAGCAGTTTTTAGCATAAGATACAGGATGCAGTTTTAGGGAGCACAGAGAGTGATGATTTCAACTAGTGAGGAGAAGCCTGGACTGTGACCTGAACTCCTTTGAAGCCTGAGAATGGACAGATCCAGCATGCTTCAGGTCCAGGATCAGACTGCGGTTTTCTGAGCAAAGATCCGCCCGAGCTTACAGCAAAACACGTACGGGACGTGTTTTCCAAGAGGCAGATGCGACGCTCCGGTGGCCTAGGAGGCCCGGCTGGAGATGGCAGCCTGTCCTCTCTCACCACCTTCCCCTTGGCTTCTGGGTTTTGCAACCACTCATTCATGTCCTACTGCAAACCACGCTCAGCCCATGCTTTCCAGGGGGGACAGAGTGGGAAAAGCCGATGGCTTCACCTCTCTGGGTTTCCTAATGAATTATAGATGGAGTGTAGGCAAGGGAAAAAATTCTTTTGACAACAGCAACTCTGAATGTGAGAAACCAAACACGACAGGACAGGAGGTGTTTGGGGAGGGCTCTGGGATCGTGACTCCCTGTCCTGGGCTGTCAGGCCAGATTCGGCTAGCAGGGGCACTGCTCAGGAGCTTCATGTGCTTGCCTCTGTTTTAAGCTTTGGTTACAGGGCTCCTTCTTGGGCTGCTTGGCCTCCTCCTGCTCTCTTCTCCTTCCCACCCCTCCGGTTCCCAGTGCTTTCAGTTATCTGCTGCTAAACTGTGAAACAGAGCAGTCAGATCGTTTGGAAGATACCCTCCACCCCATCAGGGCAGACCTGGGAGGGAGAGTGGAGAGTGGGGAAGAAGGTTGCAATTTTAAAGGAGATTTTTATTGGTCTGGTAGAAAGCCCCAGAGAGCTGTGTTAAACCAGAAAATGGTGAAATGCAAGGTATGTGGAACCATGAACTGAGACAGAAGCTGAGAAGTCTGAAACTAATGTCCTCTTGTCTACACCCAGCTACAAACACTGTCATTCAACACAAAAATGCAACAGAAACCTGGGCTACCACAAACAGGCAGCGGCAGAATAAGTCCTGCATCCATGGATGCTGATCCTTTTATCCTCTGTTCCTCCTAATACTGAAAACAGACTTTCTCTATGAAGCTAGAATCCTACAGGAGACCTAATGAGGTCCTGTTACCTTACTCCCTCTCCAGGAAATTCCCTCTGCAACTTCAGACCCAGCTCAGGCATCAGCAGGTGCCGTGAATCTACAAATGCCCAAAGACTGAGCATGGCCCTTGTATATAACATCCTCAGGCCACCCTAAAGAAAACACCTGAAGGAAGGCAAGCCGTTACCGCAACTCCTGCACCAACGAGTTCACACCAAACTACACACTGATTTAGAGAAGAGGGAGGACGTGACAGATGCGCTTTACTCAGCCCAGAACCATTTCTGTCAGGACTGTCCTCTGCGTGCATGGGAAACGCCATTTGTGCTCCCGGCAAGAGCTCAAGTGTGGCACTATGGGTTAAAATGAACTCAAAGCACGCCTCCTTCACCCAAACATC
Organism: Podiceps cristatus; assembly: GCA_000699545.1. Classification (NCBI taxonomy): domain Eukaryota; kingdom Metazoa; phylum Chordata; class Aves; order Podicipediformes; family Podicipedidae; genus Podiceps; species Podiceps cristatus. The sequence goes on from KL264045.1 coordinate 47,308, forward strand.
CCCTCTCTAAACCTCTTGATTTTAAATCAAAACTGTTTTTTGACCTTTTTCACCATGTGGCCTCACCATGCTTTAGCGGCAGAGCAGCTGGAGACAGCTTCCAAGTGCCTCCTTTCTGTAGCTTGCCACAGCTGGTGGATTCCTGAAGCATAACCTGGTACGGCATTACACCCAGATTTTGTGACACCATCAGGCCTGCATTTGTCCCTGTGTGGGCAAAATACTTGGGCCAAACATTTCATCAGCCTGTCTGCAAAAGTTGGTGGGAGTTGTGCTCTGAACGTTAAGGTTACACCCATAGCAGTAAATTAAACATCTTGGGGATAATTGCCTTGTCCTACAGCCAGTTGGAATGGCACAGCCTGAGCCCATACTGTTAAACTTTATTATTCTCCACAGAATGGCGGTTGTGTCCAAATCGTCTTCCAGGAGCCCCCATGGTCCCCAACCAGAGCTAACTCCCAAGAGGTGCTTGGAATTAGTTTGGGAAAGAGCCTTCTGACTGCAGCAAAAATTATGCTTCAGGCTGTTCTAACTCAGTAAAACCAGATCCTTTGTATCTCAGACTGAGAATCTGGTAACACTGGGTCCTTTTGGCCTTGAACCCCCTGTGCTAGAGCTTCATCCCCTTCCCTTCCCTTCCCTTCCCTTCCCTTCTCCACAGGACATGCCCAGCTTTCTACTCACTCCAGCTCCTCTCACCAACTCCCATCTCTCTCCCAGTTCCAAGTTCTGTTTGCTGCCTGGGGCGATCACCTCTGTTACAGGTGACAAAAACTATATTAAGATATCAAAACAGCAATAAGCACGTATGAGTACCTAACAAAGTAAGTACAAAGATGTTGAAATTTTATCAAGAAGAGGAAATTCAGATAATTCTCAGGCATTGCTACATTAAAATAGAGGACACTATAGAACAGCCCGAATACATAAGCATTATCCCTGCTTTAAATTGGTGCTAGGTGTGTAAGAGCAATTGCTATTAAATGCTCCTGGAGACAACAGGTGACAGGACTGCTGTCTGGACTGAGGTCCTGCTTGGCAGAACCTCTCCTAACACCAGTGTCACCAGAACCAAGACTGTGAAGTTCCTCCAAATGCACTGTCAAAAAGTTGTAAGACCAAGTTATGCTACTGTTTCTGCATCTGCGTTGCCTTGTTTCAGCTTCTAGCTGTTTATATATAGATCCAGCCTGAACTAGGCAAACCTTAAAACCAAGACAACCTTTCTCATGCCGTACCTCCTGCTTTTCACTTTTGGGGTTCCTCTGCACTGTATCAGGACAAATCCTTTCCTGGAACAGATTAAAGCTCTTCTGGTGCGGTTGTGTTTTGAGCTGCTTGGCTTGGCAGCACCCATTTAACGAGAACAGTTAAAGACAGACATGTCTTCTGCCAAGCAGTGAAGAACTGCTGCAGGAGACCAGATGTGCACATAATTAAAGCCTGGTCCTGAAAGCCTGATGCTGGAAGAAATTACTGACATGGACTGCGCCGCTGCTGCAGGCTGTCAGACGAGCCTTGCAGAGACTGTGCATGCCATAAGCCTTCAGAATAGTTCATGTTTCTGCTTTGTGAAGCAGCTGAATAATGAGGTCCTGATCTAATTCCCCACTGTATCTACTTTTACAGAAATCATAGCTGGCTTATCAAAAGATGTGTGTGCTCTATAATGCAAAACCAGATCTAAGACAAAACTGAACAGTCCCAAACCACCGGTCACTTTTAACCCCATCTAAGTCTTAACACCTAAAGAGAAAGCAAGCCTCTCTGAAACTGTCTGTGACACTGCACAAAAATTTAAAAAGTTTTTTGCAGCAGTAAACGCTGATCCACACCACAATCTGCATTCATACTCCAATCAGCTCATTCATGCCTTGTCAGACCATGTCACCTCCAGGTCAACATATTCAAAGTTGACCTGACTTCTCCTTCCACATTTTTCTCTCTATTCTTACTTGAATGTAGCAATTCCACATGAGCCTGCATCATAGGCTGCCTCTCCTCCCCAGAAAGACATTTGGGAAAGGGGGAAGAATCAGGACAGTTGTATGAGCAATTAAGCTTGTGAATCCAAGAGGTTGCTTCAAGGCATCGGAATAGTTTCTATTAAAAAGCTGGAGAATTTTAGAAATAAGAGATGCTACTAGCAAGGTTTTCCAGCAGACTGTAAAACTACATTTTCAAAGGAAGGTGAGCATAATTGCATGCAAACATGATTATGTCCCAATGAAACACAGCCTGCATCCTGGGGTTAATATATGTGCATAATTATGCACCTAACTTGTCATGTAACTAGCACATTTATTTCCCACATTCATAAGGTCCTCTGTGTATAAGCCATATGCTCACAAATCTCCACCAAAGGTATCTTCCGTTATAAATCAGTTCCTGAGCAAACAGGTTTCTAAACCAGTAATTTAAACCTCACCAATTCATTCCACGGTGGGTAATGACGTTACCCCATTTCCCTACCAGCAGTACAAAGCAGGGAGAAGCGGAGTGCTGTGGCCACAGCTTGCAAACGCAGAGCATCGTCTGGGCTTGGCCAGCTGCTGAGGAAGAAACCAATAATGCAGCCTCTGTGAAACTGCTCCCAGGAACACCACCACATATTTTCCCCAGGCTTTAGCAGCCAAATGATGACTGCCTTGAATGCGACAGCAGAAAAGCTTTATCTGACGAGTGACCATGCCAAAGATTACAGCTTAATTGTAGCATATTATTCTCTTTCCCACACCCCCACAATATCCCAGCTTTCTGGCTGCAGTGAGGTAATTAGGCCACGATTACTGCATACTTTGGAGCATATAGAAATGAAAGCTGTCTTTGTGAAGTGTTTTCCAGCTCTGACACAACTACTCCTGATTGCTTTGCTTTTCCTGAATCTAGATGCTATTTCATATTAAATAAAGCCTGTTTATAACTGCATTTTGTTGTTTATGTAATTCTACTATGCCAAGTCCCCTTTCAGGGTTGCAGTGGAACAACATTTCAAGCAATTCTTTTGCAAACTCAGGTAATAATAATGGAAATAGAGAAATTCCCCCTAGCCTGGGAAGTGGGCACACACACATGTCTGTGTCATCTGACCTAAAGGACCTCTAAAATCCATGACAATTGTACTCGTTCTCAAACTGGTGTTTGAATCAGGCCCATGAAACACAATGGATAGATAGTGCTTTTCCAGAGGCTACTTCCAATTTCCAAAGACCTTGAACTTACAAAAATACAGAAGATTGCAAAATATGCAGCAGCAAAATACAATACTCCAATTGTCCCCAATGAAATGCTGGTGAAGAAGTAGGACATTTTTTTTTTTTTTTTAAAAAAAAAGCAAGATTCCAACTTAGAGTGGGATTCAACTTACGTATGTTTACATCTCTAAAAACAGGCTTCTATTCACCCAGATGCTATCTACGGGATCCCACCTGAGAGATCTTACCTCTGTTCTCATCACAGGAGAAGGCTAAATGACTTCCACCCATACTTAACTTTTAGATTGCTACAATTTTAGTACTTATAGTGAGGTTAACTCTACCCAAACTGAAAAATTAAAAAAATGTCTTGCATCTAACTGTCAGGACATTAGAGCCTTTTAATGTGCCTTGAGTAAGACCCCTTTGAAGTAAAGCACAAAAATAATTCCAATTTTGAAAAACCTAAGCAAAAGAATTTTAAATCTAAAAAGTCTGGATTACTGAGTGTCAACACTAACATATAATCTATAGATATAAAAGTCAGGAATACAGGAGTGTTCTAGGGAAGCTGTGACAGTCCTTGGAGGTTGAGGACAAATTACATCAGAAGAGCCTGTTATATTTAAGATTAAATAATGTTGAAGCAAAAGGAATTAGTGAGAATTGAGCTGTGTAATAACCCACAGCAAGAGAGGCAGCAGTCAGTTAGTTAGCTTAGTGACAGACCAATCTTAAGAAAACAGAGTTTACCTTGTGATGTGCTTTGTAAAAGTGAAGAGCTATTTCAAGTTTTTCATTATTCACTATAATTGATTAAATAAAGTGATTTTAAACTTTTTAGTATTTGCATTTCATTGGGAATGTCAGCTTTTCTTAAAATATTTAGTGCATATATGCAGAGCCACCTTCATTGCTGGAGATGGTCCCTGTCCTGAAGAGTTTACATTTCACCTTAGATAAGACCAAGGCAGCACGAGAGAATCTCTGTGCAAATAACTTCCTTTTCATGGAACAAAAAAAGGTCCAAGACGAAAAAGGATTTGTCTGTTTTTGAAGAGCTCTTTGGCAGAGATGAGAGCTGATCCCAGAGACCTGGTGTCCCCAGCCAGTGCTGCATCTACATGATCTTTTCTCCTTCAATTTGGAAAAACAGCTGTGTTGTCCTTGAGGGAGGGTGCTGCCTCAACTTTAGTCACCTAAAAATAATCTAAACTTTCTGCCTGTATGCTCTGTATGGTCAGTAAAGACTAACTTCTGCCCGCGGAGAGAGGAGTACCTTCAAAGGTAGGGGAGACTAGGTATGACCTTCAAAGCTGGTCATGCCTAGTCTCCTCTTACAGACCAATGAAATTTCAGACACCTCACATTAAGAGAGGAAGTATCTATAAATCATGGACAAAAGCAGGGGAGGTTAATGTGTGATGACCTGCTGGGAAAGGCGATGTACCACAGACATGACTGGAATTCTTGTCTTCAGACGCGCTCCTTTGAGTTTACTTTCTTTACTTTCCATTACTTTCAGAATGGAAAACATGGCTAAGCCTCTGTGCGGCCGGAGCAGCGCTGACTGACCAGGTCTTTTCATGGCCTCATGTTGTTGCACCATTTCATTGCAATTTCTCTCGGAGAACAGCATTATTGTGTCATTCTGTCCTTCCGACTGGAAGCAGAGCTGGGGCAAGTGAAAACACCACTTGCTTGCAGTAGACAACCTGCAGCTTCACCTCCCCACCGAGGCGCAGGCACTGCCCTGCTTACAGCTGGAGCCGTGTGGGATAACCAGGCAAAATAAACCCAACTGTTTCCTGCCCCCCACACCAACGTCCTGTCGCACACTGCATTTTATCCACCTGCTCTCCTGCTGTGGAGAGGGAAATATAAAACTCTGGGCTTGATCCCGACGGATTGAAGCAGTAGGAGCTAATCATGGGTCCTGTGGGAATGATCTACGAGCTGGGTTCCCCCCACGCACACCCAAACCTCTCACTCCCTCATCATGACACACAGCAAATACGATTATAAGATCTAATGAACTGCAGCTAATGTAATTCTGAAAGTCTTCACAGCTAATGAAAACCAGGTCTTCCCCTTCTCGATTTAATTGAGATGTCTGGTTCATATACTGTGGAAAAGAAACCGTCCATAAAACTATGTATGAATATTGCATTTACATACCCAACAAATGCAGCTGCCTGTCGCAGTTTTGGAGTCTTTCTCCTGACTCCTAGATATTTAATGGTAGGAAAATATCTGTGAAGGGAAAATTACTTCAGAAAATACTTTCTCATGCTGTTTCAAGGGAAATCTCCAGCCTGAATGCCATCTACTAACTACTCCTTTGCTATCTGAACTTGGTATAAACAGAACCTTTCCTCAATATGAATAAATCATGATCCTTAATAAAAATACACCCCTCTTGCACCTAAGTAAGAGTCAGAAGACAGAACTGGCCCGTAGCTTGTAAACTTAAATTTGTTGAATAATAACTGACTTAAAAAAAAAAATAATTTTTTTTTCCTGCCTCCAGTTTGTTCTTTTTGCTGCCTGTTGGCATCAGGATTTTTTTGCAAGTTAAGCATCACTAATGCTGTGAGACTTCCCCTGCCTCTTGTGCTTTCCCATGTTACTATCAATAGCATTATTTTAGCGGGAAGCGCTACAATACAGGTAGCACTGCAGAGAGAAGGATAAATACATCATGCCTGCTGCAAGAAGTCTGCTACTACTTTGAGTTACAAGCTGCCAAAGCATGATGACAGAGGAACAACTGCTGGTAGGCAGAACAAGCAGAGCATCACATCACTTCACACAATCAATAACCAGCCTGGCTTTTCTTCTTTCCGGGTTTCGGCTTAGTGCTGACCCAAATCATTACTTTTTCTGCACGGAACTCAATCTTGTTAAGGTTTTGAAGGAGAAGAATAAGTCTGCAATTTGATGGAAACCCATACTGGATACAGGATAACTGCTCTCCAGGGACAGGAAAGACAGACCAGGTAAGAAGAAGAACAGTCTTACACTGATGATGTACAAGGGGAAGAGCAGACAGCAAGCTCAAAACCTTTGTACGACTGGTCAGTAGTAAGCACGTCTCATTCACTGAGCAGCCAAGAAGAGTCTTTCAGCCATGCAGATGTGACTACAACACACACACACACACACACTCCCCAGTGCCTGGGCCCACGTCCACGTGCACAAACACCGCAAAAGCAGTCACCGTCTCCACTCCTGCATGGCCAGCAAGCCTCCACCTCTGCCGTCTTGCCTCCTCCTGGTACCTTCACCCACCCTCTGCCACCCGCAGACCCTCGTTCCTCCTCCCACAGCCGCCTCCTCCTCCTTTCCAGATGCCACGACGGTGTTGCCGCAGCTCCACCAGCTGCCATCAGCTCTCTACCCACCCCAAGGCTTGGTGCTTCTAGCAGGGCACCGCCACCCTCGCCGTGAGCTGAGAATTCCTCACCCTGGGCAATGGTTTTGTTTTAGCTCTTCTTCCCACCTGAATTATTTTTCTATAATAATATACCACTCAAACATACTCATACAAATTCCTTATAAAAATACCAGTACTGATATCAACATCTATTGACTACTTTGGTTATGGCTTATTAATATCAGAATGCCCAAGTGGTGAGAAGAGGCAAGGCACGTCAGGAATACAAAGAGCAGATGACAACAAATACATCAAAACACTCTCTCAGAAAGAGAATGAAATGTTAGGATTTAAGTAACAGGACTGCTTACCTAAAATGTGATAAATAAGTAACATACAAGACAGAAACACATATGTGATAATGAGAAGTCAGCTCAAGAACATACACAGCTACAATACAATCCCCTCCCAGCAATTTCAACAGCTAGTTGTCTTTTACAATGTACCATTACATCACTGTTATAATATCAGGTCTGATTTTCCTTCACCAAGAAGTCTGGATTTCATCAGTTTATCTTTATTCTTTGAGAAATCTGCCATGCTCAGGCCCACTGTAATACCCCCCTGAATGTGGCTCATTTTACAGGAAAATCTAACACTATATGGTGAAGAAACCTTTTTTTATCCTTTTCCATCGCTTAGGGAGACAGTTTTATTGTAAAGCAATCAGATTCTGCAGAAGGAAACAGTTTTCAAAGAAACCGTTCATGAATCAAGGGGGTGATTATTAGTTATTGAAAGCTGAAACACTTACAGGTTAATTTGATGGCAGCAATTAATTTTTCCTTTTGTTGAAAGATTTTCTCAACTACAATGAACAGCTGGCTAACTGCCTGAAGAGCAGAAGTCATCCAGCCCTGCATTCACTTTGACGCAATATCAAATTGCTGCGCTACTTTCAGAAAAAACTACCGTGTCATCCCTGTGGAGAATCCTTTTTGAATTTCAGCTGACTTGTAACACATGACCACAGACCTTAGTTTGGGGCAGCTGCTAAACTACTTGCTTTGCTAGGTATTTCCATGAGTTATGCAAACAACAGGAGAAATGCAAGACCAAGTTTGGCTGGAAGAAAGCAAAACCAACAAAAAGACTCATCACTCTCTTTACCCCAGTTTCACAAGTCCAAAAATAGCAAAGGGAGCTAACAGATATTATGTGGGCAAGAATGAGAACCAGATTGGTGAGGGAGAATTTATTCTTAGAAAAACCCTAATTTTTGGAATGGTTACACGCAGGCATGCACTGACCCAAATAGATCTTGGCTCTTATCATTCCCTAGTGCATGCAAACAGATAAAATGCTGACATGCACCAAAAAGGTTTGGGGCAAAAAAGCAAGCAAAATCTGCATGAAAACTGCCAAAAAAGAAAAAGCACAGCAGCTGGCACACAACTGCTAATAGGCAAAGACAGCAGTGCTGGCAAATGCAGGTGAAGCAAAGGCAAGGAAAAGGCAAAATGATGATGGAAAATTCAAAGGTCAGCCCAAACAGATGGAGAAAACAAGCCAGTTACCATAGAGTACCTACCACTGTCTCAGAAGGACACCCATTTGACCCATTTCAGGATGGCCAATTTATGCCACTGTGCTGGTGCTGCCCAGTGACCAAACCTCAGGGCCACTGATTTCCCCCTGGTGCAACCTCTGACTTGGATTGATCACCCACATTGACATTCCGTGGCTCCGCAGATGAGGCTGGAGGACTGGGAGACCACAGGTCAAATCCACAGGGCACCTCACCTGCTGAGTTACAGAGCACAGGAGAGCAGTAACATGGGCAGCAGCCACAGTTTTCTCTCCTTTCTTCCTCTTTCAGTTCCTATCAACAAAGACCCAGACAGCACTGCAGGCTCAGTGAAATGTCACACGTGTGACATGGGTGGGAGTCAGTCACCCATCCATCATGAGATGCGTGAGATGCCCAAGTGTGTCTATATGTGAATGGAGTGTCAGAGCCTCCTGCATTCCCAGGGGCTACCAGGCAATGGAGCTTCACAAGGGATGCAGCTCACCAGCTCACAGGAACACCATTTAGTTGCCTTAACACTGGTAGCTAAGACCACTTCAGTTGCCCGGGGACATCCAAGCCATCTGGATGTCTATGCAAATATATCCATGGAGGTAGACAACTCCATGCACGAACTGCAGGAGGTTTGTGTCCTCGTGGAATGGCAGCTGGAGGCCAAGGGGCATAGTCTGCGGCGTTTAAACCATAATTACCTTCTCTTTAGGTAGATGAAACCTGCATCCAGATGTGTTTGGCAGACATGGCACAGGACCTACAGAAAACTTATGCTTCTCAAATAGCTATAAGATTATGAAAAATGTCCCAGGGCATCTCAAATGGCACCAGCTGCTTCTGCATGGGCAGCTGAAGGGGGCCCTGATCACCACTGACTATAACGGGGTCTGAAGGTGCCTTGCAGGTACTTGCCTAACTTTAGGAGTTTTCATTTGCTCTTGAATCTCATACCAGTAATGTCATGCTTAACTGTTACACAGATACAAGCATCTTCCTCTACAACCATTTCCTACACAAGGCTGAATGCTCTTAGCACTAAATTATTCTCAGAAAGCTGTAAGGACTTGTGCAGGGATGAGACATTTTAGTCTAGTATCAGAAGAACACGCTTCTCCAAGCAGAACAATGCCAGAGCAGCACACTCCTTCCAGCTGCCAGGACACAAAATCAATGTCCAGATTTTCAGAAACATTCACTACCACAGATGCTATCATGTTTAATTATCTGATGGTGCTTAGGACTCTGGGTAGAGAAGAAAAGAAGCAAATAAAACCACATGAATCTGGCGATCATATGAATATTTAAGACTCCTCTACTGCAGCATCAATGTGCGGGCTCATATCAACATTGCATTAAACATCCCTATGCAGCTACAGAATGCAAGGGTAAGCATAAGATTAGCAAATAACTGTCAAAAGACCCATATTCATGGGGAAAAAAAAAAGTTCTTCTCCCTTCATGAACATTTTCAAACAAAATGTTCATTTCCCTGTAATTTTTCCCCATTAAAAATTTATGTTACTACAAAGAGATAGGCATGCAGGGAACTTCTGGCCCAATTCTGTTCCCAGTTGCTCTTGTGTAATAACTGCAGGCAGTACGTTGTTCCCTCTGTGGAATTACGTGCAGCTCTAGGTTTCTTTTTATTTAACGCAACATTAACATACACATCCACACTCTAAAATATTAAATCTGCATTAGAGGCAACTATTTGCCCAACTAATTTGCATAAAAGCAGAATAAATAACAAATACTTTTATTATCCAGTTAAAGAGACCAGCAACATTTATAAAGCTACAAGAAAATGCAGAGAACTTAAGAAAAATACAGAAGTATTCTTGCTGCAACAAAGTTTCCATGAATATCAAAAACTGTAAGTCAAGTCATGTACTTCTTTTGTAGGCTATTCTCACTTTGTCTTTAATACTGGTGTGCTGCTATGAAAAGCAGCTAAGTGTCCTGCAGTGAGTGCTAAGCATTAGTTACTATTTCGTAAAAGTAAGCTGAAACTTAATTGTCAGCCTTTGGTGTAAATCTACTGAGATTTAGTCTCTTCCCAGAGCAAATCTATTATAGTTCAGTAAATAGATGGGATATAAATAAAGTAGGAGCTCTGCAGAGTTTAAAACAGGAATTGCCACTGTATTAACAGGCTTATGGCAACGTTACTTAGAAGTATTTGGTTTAAAGTCTCAGCAGGCTTGCCCTGATGCCTATTATGTAAAACCATCTGCCGAACAGACAGAATCGATCTCTGAGCATGTCCTGCTTGGTTTGTAAATTTACCTACTGTGACTAAGTACGTAAGTCATTATTAAAAACAGTCAGACCTGGTCTTTCCTGGGGGTAAACTAATGTTTCTCATCATCCTTAAAAAAAACCCCCACACAACAAGACATAAGGAATAGGTAAGGCATTTAAATAAGAGCCGTTATTTGAAAGGCTTACTCCCATGGCCTGAATCAACATGCAAACGTGGACTCCCAATCATCTTCACAAGATAATTATGAATTATAATTGGCACTTATAAAGCGTTTTCACAGAGCTGTGCAAATATTGACTAATTAGCCACACCAGAATCCTGGGGGTAGGTGAGCAGCTACACTAACCCCCTTTTGTATCTGAGCAAATTGCTGGGGAGCAAAACCCCAACCCCGGCCCCCGAAGGGGCTGAGAATGTGGGGAGGTTCCCAGCCCCATGCCCCTTGCCCAGCCTGTGCTGCTCCCACCGCTGGCGTGTTACCTGCTCCTCTCCTCAGAGAGCGGATGAGATGAGCTCAATCTTAGCAGAGCTCCAAAAACAGCGGCCAGACCTCTGTTCGTTATCCAAAGTCCCGCTAAACAAAAGGTGTAGATATTCAAATGTCAAAATAAAGACTGAGGATTTGATACAAGTACATGCAGTATTTACATGAGGATGGTAGCCTCTTCTGCTGAAGAACATTCAAACAATGATGTACTGTACAATTACAGCTTACTCGCAGAAACATGGTATTACACAGGTACCTGTAACTAAATAGTAGAAAAAGAGCTCTACATGTATGGAGTAAGACACTCCTTTACTTAAAATTCAGAGAAATCTCATTATCCACTATGTACCCACAATGAAGGGTGAAGAAAGCCTGGAAGTCCTGATAGAGCCTCCAAGAGGCTCTACCTTCATCATGTAATAAAACACAGAAGGCAAACGTAACGTCATTAGCTTAGAAGAAGGATCTAAAAATGAAGTGAATATCCTTGGGGCCACAGCATCTAGAAAGTCAAATATGCCACTGAATATTGCCACCACTAAATCCAGCTCTTCAATTAAATCGCCCTTAGGAAAGCAATGATTAGTCATTAGTGTCTCACATTTTCTGGTTTAAACCAGCAAATGCTAATGATGGCTTTATTCCAGAGCTTTGTTATTAACCATCACATTCAGGGGTGACAAACAGGTCTTTTCCAAATAATTGTATTATCACAAGTTTACAACGTATACAATATACACAATATGAATCATTTTTATTTGGTGTAATCCTGCTTTGTCTACTGAAGACATTGGTTATATGTTGTGTCTAATTTCAGCTACAATCTCTTTAGGGCAAAGATTGTGTCCTGGTGGTTTCACAAAGCCTCATTCACAGTTATAATGGCATATAAATTAAATAAATAAGGAGAAATCATGAACTGTGGGGATTTATACTCTGTTTATCAGGAATTCACAAGTGAGGATTTACATATTTTTTAAATGGATTTTATTAAGATAGTATCTTCCAGAGATCTGGTTCTCTTCAGTTGTTTTGAAACTGGGAGATGCCTTTTAATTTAACTGCAGCCACTATCTAAGTAAAAATAATAACAGGCCAAATCACATTAGTGTGGTGGCTGGTTGAATACTAAAGCCAGGGTTTCCACTCTGAAGCTTATTCTTCAGCCTGGTTCATGTGTTATTGCTTCTGAGACAAGCAGGTTTCCATCCCTGGTACAGAGCATTAACATGATGGTATTTTAACTACTGCATTAGTTATCTTCTCTGAGCAAGGCTAGATAAAACAAATAGTAGGGATAGAGCAGAACTGGATGCTCTAGTAAGCAAAATTCATCAAAAAATGCCCATATGAAAAGAGTACAGATTAGGTGGCTCAGGCTGCAATACGATAAAAGGGCAGGAAAGCACTTCTGTGATCAGAAGGTTTATACTGGTGGAAAGAGGGGAGAAACAGCCCAACAAAAATTACTCACATTTTCTAAATTTGGCACTTCTGGCCACTCATCCCCCCCACATGCCGGAGCAGGGGCTGTGGGATCACGGCCACAGCCAGAAACACACTGTTGGTAGTAATACAGGGGAGCCATAAGCCAAAGCAAATCTATAATAAAGCTCCATGTGCCACACTTCTTTGTGCGCACATTTTTTTCCTCTTTGGGAGGAAGAGAGAAAAAAAATAGCAGAATTTTTTATCCCTTTCTATAGAAGTAAGTTCATGAAAACAAGTGTTCAGCCTGCTCTGGGGCTTTGATGGGCAGATCAAAGGACCTCAGGAGACTGCTGGGCTCTCTCGTTCCTGGGGCTGGCAAGTGAGAGAAAACACAGGGCAACTTTGGTCTGTAAGAATAAAGGAAGACTAGGGTGAGTGCCTCTTTTCAGGTAGACCAGTGTTCATCTACAGTAAGTAAAACGCAGCAATACTGATAAAATGAGTCAGCTGTGTTATTAGAAATGTCAATTGCCCTGGCTAGCCTTCTGCTCCTAAAGGCCTGCAACTTCCGTGCCTGTAAAGTGAGGGGTCTGGTACCTACGGCTGGAGGGCGTAATTACAGATGGACATTCCCCACCCTTCAAGATGCCAAGCCCAACTCCTTGAACTCTTAATTTTTCTCATTTTTCTTTTTGGTTAACAAGCCTAAAACCTGTAAAGGGGGCAGCATATGAGGTCAACTCTCTACACTAGGATGGAAAATGCACCCATTTGCACAGAGTTAATAACATGTCCTAAAACAGCCATTCACCCTCAAAAGACATTAGCATGTAATAGCAGCCGCTCATCTCCTGAGTGACGATGAGTGTTGGAAAGAGGTGCTGAGAGGCTTTGTCCTAGAATTACATGTCACTGGTTTAAACATTATGTGAGGAAATTATTTTAATTGCCCATATCAGAATGGGACTGAAATGGCCCTATTACTGGTCACTATCTACGGTAGGAGTGGCACAAATGTCTGTCTCTGGTCAAGGTGCTGTTTAAAAATGTGTACATACCTGAATGTCTAGGAAGCCTCACCACAAAGTAAAATAAAAGGAAATTAGCCCAATAAAATAGCTTTGCAAAATATTAGCTGGTAATGATAGTTTTTGACCACAGGTCTTACATACGAAGACCCAATTTCTTGCAAGTATGAGCACTGAAAAAGCAAGAATTGTTATTTTTGAGATAAATGTTACAGTTCAAATGTCACAGACCATGTAAAAGGTATTCACAATTGTCTCTGGGATTTAAAGAGAAAAAAAAAAAAAAAGACACTGTCGTAGGAAGATTGGTGGTGATCACAGTGCTAATGACCATGAGAGAAACATGAGATTTTTTTTTTTAAGCATCATTATCTAGTGGCCTTGAGTGCTAATCAAAACAAGGACTATAATGCCTGCTTTAATAGGGTTTGTCTCAGTGATGCTCCTAAATGGAATAAACTACATTAAATCCAGACAAGCTACAAAGAGAGACAAATGGCAAAACAATACACTGAAAACCTAAAGATTCTTTTAATCTACTATTAACTGAGTTACCATCCATAGCATTCACAGTTAACTGCGGTTTTGTAATCCGTTTGCTGAATTGTACAACTAAAATAGAAATGTTGCTGTCCTCCTGTTTAAAACAACAGATTAAATAAGGCCCAAATTAACATCCAGAATGGGTGGTTTGGCAAATACTGTACTAGAACAGTCTGCATATCCATTTTCTTCTTTAAAAACAAGGAAAGCAACTCCCCTGGGTTTTTTTCCTGAAGCAAATAGAGGGAATCTGTCCCCACCGAGGTAGTCCAGCACATAAGCTGAGCCTGTGAACATCACAAGAAGGATGCCTTGGTAGACCAAGGACCTCGCACACTCCCTCACTGACCACTGCCGCTCCTCACGACTGCAGTGCTGCAGGGACAGACACTAACTGATCTTGGTAAGCTTCAGATTGTCCTCTTAATGTTTACGGGAAGGGGCAGTGAATGCTGGGAAGATTAACTCATTGCCGTCATCCTTTTCCTTGTTCCTTTGGCCTTGTTCATCTCTCCTCTGCATATGCTGGCCTAATGCATAGCCACGCTGAATTTCTTCAGCTTGATACCCTAGCAGATCAGTTACATCTGAATCCCTCAAAAGCAATAAAATAGGTTTTCTGACGTACCTATTTTGCTGTACTGCTCACACTGAGATGGGAGGATCCCCAGCAGCTGAGAGGGGAATGCAGACTATAGGATTTTGGGCAGATCCTGCAGGAAGAGGTGACAATTTACAGGTAAAATGACAACTAAGGTATAGAGGTAGTGATACTTTTATGTTCATTTAGATACAAGAGTGAAATGTTACCAGGGATCATGTCTTGGAAAGATGGATTAGCTCTTTGTCATGGTGTACGCAAAATGTAGGATCGTGCACCTTATCTTGAGAAAATTTTCAATAAAGGCCTTTAAAAACTGAAGCTGTATCTTAGGGAACATACAATCCATTCTGTAATTAATGAGTTCCCCCCAGTATTACAGTTAAAAAATTCCTGTGGTTGGTATTGCTTTTGTAGAATGGTTGCTCTCCTGCTCTCAAGGGACTGCGAAAGGTCAGTGATGTTGAATACACGTGATTTATGAAGTACTCTGGGATGAGAGGTGCTGTTTAAATGTAAAATATTATTAGAGCACACTCTCCTTAATTGACATACACTGAAATGGAACTGGCTGTGCCACAGCAGCAGAACTAAGACACCAAGTTAGTCTGATGATAGTGGATTGTCTAAGGCTACTGATGATCTACAACAGCACCGCTATAAATTCATCTCACAGAGGATTTACCTAATGCTGAAAGTTATTGCTGTTCATCTGGAATAGGCGATATGTCAATATGAATCCAAAGACTGCGTTACACAGAAATGACTAAATAGGCAAAGATCACCAATTACTCTGTACCACACCAAAAAAGCAGCCTTTGAAGCAGCTGTAGGCATGGGAGCTCCCGTGTAGCCCATCCACCTTCTGCAGAAGCACTGACTTACCCAAGTCAGTTCTCAAGTGTATGCCAGGGATGCTTGGGATGCCATGGTCCTCAAGTGCTTTGCAAAGCCACCCTCAGATGGCACTTTCAGACTCAAAATATGCATCCTATTTATCCCTGACTTTGACAGAGGCTTCCAACTTCTCCTTGCAGATTTGAACCTTGAGATTTGTTCACTTACAGCTATATCTAAACAGGCTTCCTAAAAAACGGTGTCTTACTGAACTGAGCGAGAACGAGCTGGACTGGTGTAGCAGTCCCATCCCCTCTCAAGGAAGCATAAATTATGCTTTCACCCCACTTTTTGGGATTGATTCCAATTTCTCTCTTCTTCTGACCACAACGGTCTATACTTTAACACTCCAATAAATAATCAGTTTGAAGTAGATTTTAAAGTATTTTAACAGCTGGGACAATTACATTATTGCTCCACTTTACCGTAAATGGAAAAACTCCCATTCCCCCTCCCAAAGACAGAGACTGCAGATCATATTCTGAATTCTTTTCAAAACTTAGGCCAAAAGATCTCACCAGCATAGTCTGTTCCCCTTCACATTATTATTCCCACTCTCACAGATTCTTTTATCTAATTCCCTTTCTCCCTGAAGTTTACACTGTCATTCCAAACATTTTTCAGCTTCAGTTCTCTTCCCTCCTCTTAAATTCCCTCTCATCAGCCATCTAAACCCTTCTTCAAATAATGCTATTTTCTTTTAGAAAAATGGCTATGAATTCAGCACCACAAAGTGATCTGTTCCTACCTTTTTTCCTGTGCTAAACCAAGCTATTTTAGATCTTTTTTTATTATTA
>JMFS01037738.1:0-20067 GCA_000699545.1 Podiceps cristatus
CCCCCTTCTCTGGTGAAAGCTCTCTCTCTTCCCCACCTTTGCCGTTCATTAACCTCACCGAAGACATACACAAGAATGGAAAAACAGAACTAAGTTTAAAACTGGGGTTACCAGGTGTTTTCTGAGAGGTGGCAGGGATGGTGATCTGCTGAATTTCGAACCTAATAGTCAAAGCTAAAAAGGAAAGAGATTTTATATATTATACCCTATAATGACAGTGTTCGCTATGCTTGGCGGTATTGCAAACGCATGCCCTAATTTTACTAGACTTTTCTTCTGCTGTTTTTTGGAGTGTGGCATGAACAAACAGCAGAGGAAACTGAGGACAGTGAGGTTGCCCACATATGAAATAACATTGAAGATGTAAAGTAACTGTAAAAATGGAGAAACATACTCTTCCTTTTTGCCTGGATCTTTTAACAGAATGAGTAATTACTGTTGTTCCCTTGTAAGACTGAAAACAAAAGAAATAGTAGAATGAATACTGTGAAGTTACTTCATTGGAAGATGTCAAATATGCTTCCTATTTTGACCTCTCTCAATGACTTTGGCGTTTTCTCCTTAATCAGACTTCTGGGAAATTTTTCTTGTTTAAGTATAATTTTTTTCCAAGTTAAAGTTTTCTATTTGTGTCCTCAGGATAACTCAAAATGTTAAAGATTTTTATATTCCCGTGAATTGGAAGGTTGATTATAGAATTCAAATTTCATAAATTCATAAGGGAATGCACAGTAAAAACCAGTATATTTAGTTGCATTCACTTTATTTAGGGCTTTCCATTTAAAATCCTCACCAGCATGTAACAGTCTTTTCCGGATGACCCCAGAATTCATGGCAAGTAGAAAAAAGATGAGTGTTCAGAAGGTCAATAATCAATGATATAAATATTCAGTAAATTTGATGGAACAATTCAAGCAAATTGTATCCTTATCTCTTTTGCACCCAGTTATCTGCTAGCTTGATCAGATCAAAAAGGCACTATAACCATATGTGAAAAGAGGACTGATTTTTATGAAATAACTGTTAAATACTTTTAAGAATGCTACAGGACATATCTTGGGAACCTGTATAAATCAACTCTTCGAACAGGCAATTTGTTTATACATGTCCTATGCCTTTAGTGCACTATAATGTGCACTAAACTGGACAACACACTGGGGCTAGTTTATGAACTCTTACATTTCTTTTGCAGCATACTTACTGTTGAGAAGAAATAATAGTATAACTGACGTTTTTCCAGTCTAATAGAACTCTTTTTACTTTCCGTTTTCCTATTCCCTACCTGCATCACAGGTTTGTACATCATCTTGTTGCTTTACATTTTGCGATATTTTCTTAAGGACATGGAAGCCGAAACAATACAATTCATAATGTGATTTTAAAACTAAAAGTATTTCTTCCTTTTGTTCTTTCTCTTTCTGTCATTCTTTTTATTTCTTTCTCTTTCTCTCCTTTTCTTCATTAAGTTTTTGAAGCACCGGAGGATTGGAGCACTATATGATCTCTACTAATATGCATCTACCTTCTTAATATCAATAATAATAGGTAGAACTTTACAAGAGTATGAGTTGCTATGAAGCTAAGACTGAACATTTCTATATAGTGCTTTGTTTTAAGAGCTATTTTTCAGAGAAATATTCCTGCAAAGCGACATACCCATACAAATGTCATGTTTTCCCAGTGCTTTCACTCTGAAGGTTTGTCAGTTTCAGTACCGTTACTTAAAGGAAGGCTGTGGGTAGAGTATCTCCAAGGGGAATTTCTAAACTATAACTAGGGTGTCGTCAAAGTGTTCTTTCGATTTAAAAATTGCCTTCAGTGTTTTGTTGGAGATCTATCATTAGTTTTGTTTTCATTGATCCTTTTTGTGTCTTTAACATATCCTGAAAAATATAGAGGTATTTATGAATTGTCAAAAGGATCACATACTTATTTTCATGTATACAGCATATTTTTTTTTTTCCATTTAGACAAATCAAACATCCACTCTTTTAAAATGCACTGTTTAATACCAGGTACACCTCTAAATAACAGAATTAGTAAATAAAAAATATTTTTCAAGCAGCATATTTGTTTAGCAGTGTTTCAAAAGAAGACTAATTTATTGGTGAGAGAGTTCAAAGAGGTAAGAATATGAAAAATAAAAAGCCCTGAAGCTAAATGGGGATGATGTAAATGAATTTGCTTTACAGAAAAAGCCTGAAATAATACAGTGATTAGAAATCACTATGAACTGATAACTTTTACTGAAATTGTCATTTATACAAGTTGCCTGTGACTAAGGAGATTTTTGAGAAATATTAGAAAAAAAATATTAAAGCTAGATAATTTGGTAACTGATGATAGATGAAAAGACATAAACATATTAATGATAATTCAATGGTCCAAGAAAAAGGAGCTCACAACTCCAGGAAAAAGTGATGATTTCTGAATTAGTTATGATTTAACAGACATTGCTGCTGAAAACTGAATCAATATGAGATAGATGTTTCTAAAGTTACAGATCTTAGAAAACAATATGGTATCACTATTTTGCTTATTTTATTACCTCAGTTTCTAGATTTTGTTTGCAATTTTGTTTTGGCAAAGGGAGGCCAAGTAGAAATGTGAAAGAGTATCTGAAGAAGGAAAACTTATTATACAGTGAAGTTATGATTTGGGGAATTCCAAGTCCTCTGCCACAACTTTCTTGAGAGAACTGGAACAGTGCTCATCTTTGTTATGTTTCAATGTCTCCAGTTGCAAAATCAACAAGGTACTTCAGTGATGAAGGGAATATACACGCTGGTGTGTCTTTTCAGATAAGAAACTTTTTGGAGTAATGGACGATATACAGCCATTAAGATGTAGTTTTATCCTTTAGTCATACGTTGTACAGTATCAACAAAGCAGAAAATACAACAAATATAAAATGATTTTCCTGCAGAATATAGTAATTCATAATTTGTACTCAGTTACTCAACATTCTTTGGCTGAAGAGAAAAAGTAGATATAATCCACTATAGATTTGTGAAAAAATACTATAGAGAGGTTAGCTTACTTTCTGAAACTCATTAAAAGGAAAAAATCTGATGTTTAGTAACAAATTATTTTATTAAGCAAATTATTGAGCATCATTATCTTGTGGTAATTCATAACCATTTATAAGTGTGAAGATAACAAAAACATTGTCAGTGGTTATTAAAATCACAGAAGATGCATAAGATTTAGGAAAAAGTATAAAGTAATAATCCTCTATCTTAAAATATGAGATCAGAGAAAAATCTCCTTGCATGATATGATTGTATATAAGATCGTGCATCATAGGTTTTTAATTATTTTCTAAAAAATTTGTCTTGACATCTGCCAGGAGAACAAGTTAATAAGGGCTGCAATGGTAATTCCTGTGTAGTGACAGGACAGGATGGAAACCAAAGGAGCAGATTGATTCATCCAGGCCATGAACTCCAAACGACAACCTGTCAGTGTTGTTTTTAAGGCCGATGAAGTTGCTAAGCCACTATCCATCATATTTGAAAAGTGGTGGCAGACTGATGAAGTTCCAAGTGACTGGAAAAAAGGAAACAAATAACTCCCATTTTTAAAAAGGGAAAAAAGGAACAGCCAGGGAAGTATAGCCCAGTCAGTCTCACCTCTGTGCCTGGCAAGATCATGGAGCAGATCCTCCTGAAAACTATGCTAAGGCACATGGAAAGGAGAGAGGTGACTGGTGACAGCCAACGTGAGTTCGCTAAGGGCAAATCGTGCCTGACAAGTTTGATGGCCTTCTATGATGGGGTTACAGCATTGGTGGACAATGGACTTGTGGAGAGCATTTGTTTTAGTCTCCTTGGAAACTTCAAATATCAAAGAGACAACAGCAGATGGCTAGAAACATGATTCCTCTTTCATATGAACTTTATTTACTGGGGTTTGGACTGTATGAATTAGAATTTGGCAATGAGATTTTAAGATTTTAATTACTTCTTAGTTTATCAGTTTATGCTGCATGCACATACACTAGGTCTTAGGAAGGATTAAATTGATTACGCTGTTGGAAATAGGAAAAAAAGTCTTAATGCTAAAGATTAACCAAAATTGCAAGTAGACTATCCTGTTCAAATATACCTTTTGGTTATCTTCTTTTTAATGGCTAAACAATAACTAATGCTTTTCTATTTGTCTATTAGTTCCCCCTCTACTTACATTGCAGGATAAGGTCCAAAAGACAGGAAAATATATTAAGCGAAGAAATAAAAAGATATAAACTTTCAAACCCTTGAAACTGGTAACTGCAAATATGTTCTGTCTAAATACCTACAGATTATTTGGATGGTGGAAGGAATTAGATTTGAAATGACACAAGATTTTAGTATTTTACCACTAGAACTAGATCAATATCGGGGGTGGAGAGAAGGGAGGAAGGAAGCAAGGCTTTGGGATAAATAAATGCTATAGTTTCAATCTGAGCAGTCCCATAAACTATCTGCTAATGAAAAGAAAGACCTATACCTAATATACCTATACCTAAGACCTAACCTGATGTGAAGGAAAGCAGGTTTTATAGAATGTGAAAAAATAACTCACGCAGAAACACACACTGGAAACATTTTTCTCACAGTTGAATGAAGAAAAATTACTGTATTTCTGCAAGTTACAACTGTAACAATTGTCAAATTACTAACTAGGTTAGAAAATTTACAGTATTCTCTTTCTCTAGATGGAAAATAAGTTTGATAAGATTCTGTGCTATTCTCTGTGCTTTTGTTGTTTGTTATGCACAGATACGAGTTTTCTGATTGGGAAGAAGAGGTGCACATGGAACAAGTAGCTGGACAATTGCAGCACTGCTGGTCTCTTGATATTGTCTTCAAAATCCATCACAAATAAAAGTAAACATTCTGCTCTTCTCTGCTTTGCTATTAGTAATAAACCACCTCAACAATTTTTCTGCATGTGTCTTCTTAAAACATGCCAGTATCAGTAACACAATTGATACATAGCAACCTAAAATTCATATGGTTCTTCTATTAGCTCTTGTGAATTATATAAAATTGCTATTTAACTCTGTCATAGACTTAAAATTTTGCAAATTCATTATATTTTAAATATAATAAATACATTGCATATATATTGATCTAAGTTTATAAATCAAGATGTTGGTTAAAAACCTATGCCACTAAATTTCCATGGTATAGAGTTAATGGTGGTTGCAGATGAGGACCCATAGACCTGCAATGGAAAGCCTCACTGATTTTTGATTATTTTGTTGTCCCCAATGATATTAAAATCTCTGCTAAAGAATGAGTGTAGATATGTCAGGAAAAGTT
This sequence comes from Podiceps cristatus, assembly GCA_000699545.1. Taxonomy (NCBI): domain Eukaryota; kingdom Metazoa; phylum Chordata; class Aves; order Podicipediformes; family Podicipedidae; genus Podiceps; species Podiceps cristatus. Next base: position 5,310 of record JMFS01037738.1, read on the forward strand.
TAAAAAGCACTGTGATCCTCGAAGAAGTTGGATGAGCAAAAAGGAAGTTTCTGATGACCACACTCTCTCTCTCATTGGTGCTGAAATAGTTTCTAAATGGAGGAAGATGACATGGGATCTTACAGGAGATCCATCCATCCACTTTAGAGACATTAGGCTTGTTTTATTAATTTGGATGTGTTCTCGGTCAACTGCTTCTTTCTGTTCTGTTGGTATAAAGTCTGTTTTCTCCTTATGCTTTTGTCCTAAATAAATAATTTAAGGAATAGTCATTGTTCCATGTTGTAACTCTTAGTCAAGATTGCTCTGGTGAAAACCAGTGTGTTGCATTTGAGTGTAGGAGAACTGCATGATGTCACTTCAAAATAGGTTTGCTAGTTAGACCTGTAAGTCGTAATGCCTGAAGGATGTACCAGGGTTGGGAGATCAGTCTGGATGCTGTCACAGGTAGAAATTTCAACTGCTTTGTAAAGTTAGAATTGCTCTATAAGGCTTTTTTCTGGCTAGAAATACATTTTTAATGTGAGTCTCACATTAAAAGGAACATTCAATCTTCTATAGGATTTTGGTTTATTAGGGAGTCAACATTTATACTAATTCCAGATTCCCTGTCATTCATATATAAAGATTTTTCTTTAACTCTAGGTGAAATGAATGAAGGCTCAAAACATGGATGTTCTTGGACCACTGGTCAAACTGAAAGTTGGAATTATTATTCCACAAGATAGGTTGTGCTTAAATCACCCTTCAAAATCTCTGAACTCATAATTTCCTTCAAACTTGTAATTTCCTTCCATCTGATATCTAATTCTACTTTCATGAAAACTGTCAGAAAAAACCTTCACTTACCTTAGGCATTGAAATTTTCAAAGTAGCTATTCAGAATATTAGTATAAAATATCTATTGAACCGAACTGTCCAAAACTCAACAATTGACATATTGCAAACCCAAGCAAATGCATAAGGTATCAAAGTACCTCAACCTGAAAATGAAGTTTAACTGAAGAAATGAAACCGAGCCACTTTTATCCCAAACTCTGAAACATTGCAATGCTTTCACCTTAGAAAATGGCTCTTAGTCACTACCCTGTAGTAATCACCAGGGATTTCTGCAATTAATGTGGGAACACTTTATTTTACCCAGAACTAATTTATTTACATGTCATAAGACCCGCTGACCAAGTCAAGATATCTTCCTTTTGAGCTATGTCAATGATGCTTAGATATGCTTCTGTCAGAAAAGCATTTGTAATTTAATCAGTGGGACTTTATTTCAATATTTCTCTTGAGACTAAACCCCTTACTTTTCTGAAATCTAAGTGCTTCATTCTCTCATGGGATTCTCTACAGCCTATCAGCCTAAACTATCTGAGAGACCATACGCCTTTGCTTTGTCTGCAGTGTCTATTACCTTCAGTTAAAGCAGCATTAGGCCGATGCTTAGTGGTTTTGAAAATCCCTTTTGAACGGAATTTTATTCCACCTGATCGATCCAGCTTTATGACAAAGGGCCAGCTTCAAACACTGTATTTAACCCTCTTCAGTTGTACACATGACCATTGAAACAATGAGAAGCATTAAACATTATTATACTTTGATATAGAGAAAGAGTTTGACTCCATTGAATGGTCCTGCATTTTTTTCCTGTTTTAAAAGGTTCTGTTTTGGAGTGAATAAGATTAAATGGATAAAGCTCCTGTATATTTGAAAGCATAGTTTAGATCAGCTATGCTTTCTCTAACACAACCAGCTACCTTTCTTCAGCTGCTATAGAATTTCTTTCTGAGTATCTGTCAGAACAAAAGATTCAAAGGGCTTCAGTTTGCTGACACTGCCAACTATACTTTTCTACAAACTGATAATCCACTCAGCTACTACCCCAGCAAACTCTGACCTTTCACTAATGCACCTAATTGATCTGTAGAATGATTTGTTAACTGATGTAACATGCAAAAACCACTTATTGCCTGCTTTCCTCCTAAATTAAACAGCATATACTAATAGTAATATTGTCAGTAGGTAGCTATGCTATCTGAGGTTTGTTTGCAAAAACTGTGTCATTAAGGAGAACATTCTGCCACTATCATTTTTTGTAATGCTCCTCTTAAGTCTTTGTTTACCTAAAAACAGAGGCTATGGGCAGAGAGGAGAATTTTTTCTGATGTGGGGAGAATGGTACAGAATGTGGAAGATGAAAAGAAGTGATGAAAATGAGGAGAAAAGGGAAAGCACAGAAAGATCAAGCAAAAGAAAAAACAAGCATAAAGCATTATGCTACCTGAATATCACTGTCATAGAAACTCAAAACGATACAGAAAGAAACAGTTATTTATGCTAGCAGAGGCCACGGTAGCAATGAGGAAAGCTCAAAACTTTCAACCATCTGGTGAAATCATGAAGAATGAAATGTCTTTGAGGACTACTGAGAAGTATGTTTTTTCTCTCTAAATATGTGGGCAAAATTTTTGGTGACTGCCATTGTAATTTGCTGTTCTAACACCATAGAATGGCCAAGGGACAGGGCCATTAATCTTATGCACTGAAATTTTTTTTTTTTTTTTCTGGTGGCTATGTGAGTCATTATTTTTTCTTCTTCACAGCATTATTATTTTTTTTTTTTGATGGAGTTGGCAACAACTTTTGCCATATAAGGATAAAACAAAGTTTGAAAAAATAAACTCTTGAAACAAACAATCTCCTCATGAGTTAAAACTGCAATTTATTTAAAATTTAATGAAATGGGTTTTTAATGTATTTGTTGTATTTTGTCACAGCAGCAAGGGTATACATAATTTATATCTTGTTTATAAGCCTAACAAATGTGTTTTCCAGAGATAAGGGGTCTGTTTCTAATACCAGTTATTCTTTGCATAGCAGAACTTTCCTAAAAGGTTTATGAACGTTACTTATGATTATTTGTTGATGATGCTGCTTTTTTTAATTGTAGCCCCTGCCTTGCATGCCAGAAATCCTAATGCTTATTCAGTTCACTTGATGATCAGTGAAGATCAGCTCCCCTTCAGACAGTTCCACAGTTCATCAGGATATTCAGCAACCTGACTCTGGCCTGTAGAGGTACAACTCTGTTAAGTAAGAAACTCTAATACTTAATTACTGTTTACAGATATTTAGGTATCAAAAGCCTGGGTACGAGATACTTGTCACTGAATTTACCCTGACATTTTTGGCTTCGCATCCCAGTAGTTTGCAATCTAATCTAACATATTACAAATCCAAATGCCAAAAGGCTTTTATTAAATTGAACTATGTGGACTATTTTAGCTAGGTTTTCTAAAGGATTTAATTTCTCCTTAAACATTATAATAAAGTGCAGTATTTTAAAGAGAACTAGCACTGAGAACTGAGCTCTTGAAAATACATGTACTAGTACTTGTTGTACAGATTAAACTGGGTAAATCATGGATGAATTCTTGGCCCCACTGAATTCAGTGGCAAAAATACTCTTGATTTCAGTGAAGTCAGGATTTCACTCAGCATAATGGAAGCATTTTTAAAACCTTTGCATGGAGTTCACTGTCTGCCTCTTATGGGGAGAAACAAGTTGCTGATTATTATAGCGTTATCATCCTCTTTTCTTTCTTTCTCTGCTCAGCAGTGAAATAACACTCACTGGTGGCAAAATAGGTTTTAGAATTATCACTCAGGGAGATGAATGGAGGACTTGCGCACTTCACTCCTAGGTCTACTTTTGTTGCTGGCTGAACTGTCAGCTCTTGCAGGCACCACGGTGTGCATTTCCTTTTGCAGTGTTTTCTTCACCACGATAGGTTACTAAGTGTAGATTTTTCTTCCAAACAAGAGCTTATACTGCAGTTACATGGACAGGATCTGATTTACCACACTGCTGGGAGCTAAGTTGAAGTGACTCCAGCTTGCAAGAAACCCTCTTGGTAATCTGCAAAATTAAACCTCTGAAGAGCCAAGTGGCCTTGAAAACAGATATGAAGTTTGTCTGTGTTCTCTCTTATCTTTCAGGTTTCTGTGCACAGAGCTGGTTTAGCGGTCTGCCTCCTAGTCCCTGATGATTATAAACAAGCCTCTGTGTATGCCTCCAGGTGATTTTTCCTTGAACAGAGTTGATATCATTATAACAAGTTATGCTTTATGGCTGAGAGAGTGGAGTATTGGATTTGGACCCAGAAGAGGAGAAAAAAGTTATTTTTCGTCTTCTGTCACTGAACTCCTTTGTGAACTTGGGCAAATTAGTTCACCTCAATAATTTCCCCAATGTGAAGAAAAGGAATAATGCTTCTTTATAAAAAGAACTGCTGGTTCTCAGGTTACCTTGGGTAGCACTGTGACAGAACATGTTCTGGATGAAACACTGAAGTATATAGGAAGAGAAGTGACAGTTCTTGGAGACAGAAGTAACAGAGGAGATGTAGAGGTAGCAGTTCTTGTCCTCATCACTGACTCTGCAGATAACCTTGAGAAATTCACACATTCTCTTTGTGTTTTCGTTTCCAGGAGCATTCCTCTATTAAACAATGATGTTCTGATGACAAATTAATTTTTTTTTTTTTTGTCTACTACAGAGATTGAAAGTAGGATATTTCTCTTTCACTTTCACAAAGCAGAGGTACTTCATGGGAGAATGTGGCCTATGAAGTCAGGTGCAGTTCAAGCGAGAAGCAGGACAAGCGTTCTCTTGTCATCATCACTGTCTTACAGAGCGGTCCACAATATGCTAAAGTTCCTTCAGAAATTATAGCTGGAAATGAACTGGCCCAGTAAATATGAAGCTACTCTCTAGGGTAGGAGAACATGTATCCAAGCCTCCTTGAGAAACAAGGCATTGTTTTTAAAATAGTCATGAGTTACATAAAGATACGATTTACATGAGAACTCTGCAGCTATTTAGATATTTTAAAAATTGTAATGGAAAATAAAAACATATTTTTGATGGAAAGCAAATGATCAGCAAAAGAAGTAGTAATGAAAATTCAAGGAAATAATGGTCATGTATAAATAATGGATCTCAAAGATTAGCTAGGGAGCTAATATTTACATGATGTAATTATATTTCTGAGCCAATTACCAAAATTTGTGGTGTGCTACTTGTTTCATTTAAGAGGATACGTTCATGATACAAACTTGTACATGTACAATGAAAGTGTACACATTTGTGGTTCTCTGTACACAACAGGAATCAAACAACAGGAGGAAGGTTTTTGGTTAAAATTTCAAATGTCTTTTATCTAGTCAGACCACTGTTTCACAAGCTTGATTTGTCTGTCTCTACCGTTCACTGAATGCCAGTTTCTTCGTGTTTCTGTTGGTGTTCACCTTTCCCACTATTGTAAAATCGCAAACCAGTTAATTACCCACTTAGGGTCTTATTATTGTTATCTAACTATTAAGGCATTAATAGTTAGGCTAGGAAACCCACCACTCACATCTTCACAGGCTGACTGTCCCCCCAGTGGCATGGCAGTGCATGCAAAAATATGAAGAGTGAATGAAAGGATCTGGATCTCATGAGCTCTGTTTTCCATATGTACTGCTTGTAGGTTGCTCTAATTCAAGGCACAGGACAGTACCTGGGAAGAGCCTGCCTCCAGATCAGGGAGCGGATGGGATACTGGCACGTGCATTTGTTTAATGCATTTAGCCTCCATGAGCCAGCGATCCCGCTCCAGCGTGCTCCAGAGCATGGGTGACACACACATCTGAATGTGTGGTGGTGCATTAACAGTGTTTATGATGGTGAATTTGGGCTTGAGAACAGACCTGGACAGCTGTTTGAATGGGGATTTAGACTAACCTTGTCCTGTCACAAATCCCATTGCCTGGGTGCTGGTGCTGCAGCACGATGTTTTCATCGTGCGTGTGTGGGGAGGCTGTTTGTCAGCAGAAGAGTCCTTGTGCAGGTTACCTTGTTCTCTGGGAGTGGGCCAGAGCTGTGCTGCCTGCAGACGCCCCCTCCTTGTCCAGGCAGCTCTGACGGCACCACGCGGGGCCGAGGCCGTGGGCACCGCAGCAGGGCTGTGTGCGCGGTGCCGACTGTCTCCAGGTGAGCACTGGCTGGCCCCTGGCACGTTTGCATTTTTTCAGTTATCACTGCAAGAAGGACCATCTATCCATTCCCTTATTTAACCAAGGAGGACCGTCATGTTCAAAAGCTTCTGTAAATACCGTAACAACACAGAACAGAAATACTTCAAGGCTGCAATAGTGCGATATAAAAGTATTATTTGCTCACTTATTTTCCCAGAAGGTTTATGTGAAAATATTGTGTGGCTGCAGCAGTTCCTCAAATAACTCTTGCTTAAATAAGAGTAAATTACGGATGTTTGGCTAAAAGGGTTTTAAAAAACAGTGGAGGATTTTAGATATTCTGTTAATTTTTTCTTAGTATTACAGTCACCAGCATAAATCTTCTGTTAAGACCGCCTGTACTTTCCCCTGGCTGCAGAAGGTTGCTTAGCAACGTCCTTGGTTTAGTCATGTGATAAAAGTACTAGGATGCCAAAAAAAGTTCACATTAAAATTATTTTAAAAAGAAGGGGGAGATACTTTTCACTTTCAATGTTTACTTTTCAAAATGACTGACTAGGTAAAAAGAAAGCTAGGTTTGTATAACCTGAAAATTTGTTTTCACTTTGCTCAGATACTTGAGGTGCAAACATTCACTGAACCCCAAATTCCAAGCAATTAGTTTTGAATTTTTTACAGACAAAGCACTCCAGACTTCCAGTGTTCAGAAAAACACTCCACTGGTTGCACTATAGTGCAATCCCCCTTGATAACAGGATAAAATTGTGTGTCTCTGCAAAGAGAATTAATGGCATTATGACATTTACTGAACACCTAAAGTACTTAAACACATCAGAAAATATGTGACTTTGTAAAGGACTTCAATTTTTAAATGTCAAACTGTCTTTAAAGCTGAAAGATTTTCGAAAGCCTGTTTGGATTCCTAATGCAAAACTTCATACAATCACTATCTCTTTTTTTAAACAGGTTGTTTGTTTTGTTTTTTTTTTCTTTAGAGAGTTGGTGCAGCCTCCAGCACAGAAATTTTGAACCAGTGTTATTGCCTTTCAGATGTAATCCCACAGAATTTCAACCAGCAAGAGTATAATAAGGTAAGTTTTGGTTTTCCAAGCTCACATCAGATGAAGAATTCTTGAAGCTTTTTTCATTTCACTGTGTTAAATATTTAACTAATTTTTTTTTCACAGAAAGTTAAATTCACATGTTTATGAAGAACTTGGTTAAAAATTCTCATGTCAGTGTAGATAACGATGTTTTAGTTTAGAGACAGAGAGGAAAACACATTAACATAAAAGGTCTGACTCAAACTTCCTTTGCTGAAAAGCCTAAATTCTTATGGACATTTTGAGCAAGAGGATGATATTTATGTTGAAGTGGTAGCTTCAGAAATCAGTGTCATATTAAAGAACTACTATTTTTCTTTTTGTACTCTATTTGGCTAGGTACAGCCACATTGTCACTTCTTCCTATTTTGGGTAAAATTCCTTTCCCATATGGAGATATCAACAAAATAAAATAAAGACTCTGTTGACTTGCTGTTACAGCTATATGAACTTTAAAATGGAAATTCACGTTGCTAGGCTGGTGGCCCCATTACCTTGTACGATTTCATTGTTAATTTAGAGATGTTATCTTATTCTCTTCCATTTCCTAACCCCACTCACTGAGCTGTGCTTCTGGCTTGTGCTGATACCTGTTCTGTCAGAAGCAGACTGCAATCATTGCCTTGCTCTGCCTGGTGGGAATATTTTTCCTTTCCTTACCTTCATTTCTCTCCGTTAGTCACTCAGTTCCCTTTGTCCTTGGTTCTGACACTTCTCTGTAGGAACATGAAAATATTTTCCGTGAAAAAAGTCCTAACCAATGCCTTCCACCTACCTGATGAGCCTATTCTGAATTTCCAGATAGATATATATGTTGTAGATACATATAATCTCTTATTTAATGGGATATTACAGCATCACTATTTTCTCCTTGCATATGTCTTCAAATGTACATTTGTGCTTTTAAAAAAATTAACATCAAGAGCTCCTTTTGTAAAAAAATCTAATCTCTGAAATCTATGAGAGGCAACTCTGATAAACATGAAGACAAAGTGAAAGCTGACAACGAGGTTTTATAAACACATGAGTTTATTATGAGATACAAGGCAGGAATATCTCAGCAGCTTTATGAGGTACTGATTTCTTTTTGCTTTTCACTGTTGAGAACAACAATCCACTTAGGTGAACAGGGGTCAAGAAAATTGAAAGAAAAAAGTATTGTAGAAAGACCCCTCTGAGTTGCTCTGCAGGATCAAATATGATAAGTGAAGATAAGAAGTCCCCTGACTTCTCATTTCTTTCTCATACTTTAAATAGGCAAGGTATGGCATCGATAGTAAGATGATTAACTGTGAACTTGGGAACACTGAGGAAAATATATGTTTCTTATAAGCTTTATGACACCTGAAATTCAACCATTACGTTTTGTTTAGTTAGTGTAATATTGATGAGTGGAGTAAGAATGACATCAATATTAATTTGCCGGTGCGTGAATTTTAGTGTTCTGCCCAACATGCAAAGCTTTTATTAAGACTGCCTAAAGCTATAGTATGAATTGCTACCTATTACTTCATCTTTATCCTTCACATAAACATTCAGGAGAACTGAATGAGTGTTTAAAAGGGCAAGACTTGTTTGTTGTCTCACAATCCAGTGAAGATATAGCTGTGAGGAAATTACATGAGAGCAGACCCAGCTTTTCAATTCATGAAGTTAAAGAAAGCTTTGTCAGAACAGGGTGGAATTTCATAACACTCCATTGAATATATTGGAAGGGGCTGGAGGGGAGGGGAGGAAGAGCAGATACATCACTGACATACTTCATCACTTCACATACAGACATCACATTCAATTAAGTATAGAGCTCTCTGTCAACAAACTTGACACGTACATCTAGGGAATGTCACCAACCCCCCCAAATCAATATTCAAGTTATGATGGACTGACAGCTTACCAGCTGAGTAAGTGTCCCCTGATTTTACCTATTCTTGCTTTAGAACAGTGCGAAGTCCTTGTCGCATGAACAAACAAACTTAGTTAATTAAGGGATATAGCTGAATACAAACCAAGAATCTACAATTCATACAGCTTTATAAAAAAATGGTTACTCAAATCCAGCTCATCAAGAAACTAAAATATAATGCTGTTAAGGAATCTGAAAATATAAATTCTCAATATCCTAGGAAGCAAAAGTTGCATTTTTATGTAATTTATCCAGATGAATACAATTTGCCATGTAGAATTAAATCACTGTAGAGCTAGGGAAGAATTTACCAGTACTGCCATGTTATTACCATTTTTCTTTTTCTGATATATAAGAATATAAAGGCAATATAACCATACCAGAAAAGATCAATGGTTTAGCTAGTTTGAAAATTGCATCTTTGACAATGACCAATATTATATGAATGAGATGAAGGTTAAACATGCTACCTCTGAAACATTACTGTTTATAAGTTTAGCTCAATAGGTATACAGTACATCTTTGAAAGGAGGAGAATATATAACTAGTCATTTATAATGTTAATTCTGCCACTGTTTTAGAATGTTTTAGGGAATGACAGTCTTACTATGCTCAGGAATCTTCACACTATATGAGTACTCTAATGGAAGGATGTACATAGTGGTCTTGTTTATGCTGAATAAAATAAACTGGCCTCTAAAAATTGAATATTTTTTTGGAAGATAAGCTCCAGAATGAGTTTGTCCTTATGGATCCTTATTTTGATAACTTGATCCTACTTCAAAATACACATCAGTAATAGCAATTATTTTGATTTGGCAAGTCTGAAAATGTAATATGGGGTATTTCTGCTGTCATACAACTGATCCATTTAACAGGATCTTTGGTATTTAAATACAGTTTCCAAGTGTTCATAGGACATGCAAAAAAGAGCACAAAAGCACAAAAAGGTCTGATATGTGTTATTTATCATCTTTATGTTACAAATGGATCAGGTATAACACCTACTGCCTTAAAAACATTGCCTTGTAAAAGGCCTATTCACAAAATCACTAAATGGTTGAGGTTGGAAGGGACCTCTTGAGTTCATTTAGTCTAAACCTCCTACTCAAGCTAGAGCAGGTTGCCCAGAAACATGTCCAGATGGCTTTTGAATATCTACACAGATGGAGTTTTCACAACTTCTCTGAGAAACCTGTTCCAGTGTTTGACTACCCTCACAGTAAAGAAGTGTTTTCTTGTGTTCTGATTGATTTTCATATTTTTTAATTTGTGCTGTCAGTGGGCACTACTGAGAAAAGTCTGGCTCAGTCTTCTTCATTCCCTCCCGTCAGATTTTTGTACACATTGATAAGATCCCCCTCAGCCTTCTCTTCTCCAGGCTGAACAGTCCCAGCTCTCTCAGCCTCTCTTCACAGAAGCGTTGCTTCAGTCCCTTAACCATCTTAGCAGCCCTTTGTTGGACTCTCTCCAGTTTGTCCATGTCTCTCTCATGCTGGGGAGCCCAGAACTGGACCCAGCGCTCCAGGTGTGGCCTCACCAGTGCTGAGCAGAAGGAAGGCTCACCTCCCTCGACGTGCTGGCAACACTGCCTAATTGCAGCCCCAGAGGCAGTTGGCCTGCTTTACTGAGAGTGCACACTGCTGGCTCACGGTCAGTTTGTTATCCACCAGGATCACCAGATCCTTCTCAGCAAAGCTGCTTTTCAGCTGATCGACAGTTAGAAATCAGTATGAACTGATCCTCATGTCCCCACCTCCATCTCCCCCATACCATTCGGGGTGGGGAAGGAGTCCAGGGTGAAGCTGAGCCTAGGAAGGAGGGAGGAAAGGTTTCAATGTTTGCCTTTTTGTTTTCCACTGCCTGAACCAGTAATTATATATCTATTTTAATTGGAAATGAATTCCCAAAGCTGAGTCTGTTTTGCCAGTGGTAACGGGAAGTAATCTCTCTGTCTTTATCTTGAACCATGAACTTGCTCATTCCTCTTTCTGTTTTCTCCCCATGCTGTGGGGTGAGGTGGGGGCAGTGGGGTGAAATGAGAAATAGAGCGTAAGCCAGATTCTACTCCAGGTGGACTTTGGCTTTTCTAACCTCATCCCTGAACAATGGGCCAGCAACTCTATTCTCCTTCTGGGTTACCTGCTCCTGCTTCCAACCTTTGCATACTTCTTTTTACGTCTGAGATCAAGGACATCCTTGCTATCCATGCAGACCTCCTGATACCTTTGCTTGATTTCCTACTTGTTGAGGTGAACCTTTCTTGAGATTGGAAAACCACCTATCTTGCAGCCTTCTTATCTCCAGGGCCATATCCCTTGAAATCTCTTGAAATCCATGGTTGCAGTCCTGCTTTTTACTCTGCTCCCTCTTAGGATCCTGAACTCCCTCATAACATGGCCACTGCAGCCAAGGCTGCCTCCAACTTTCATATCCATGACCAGTTCTTCTTTGTATAACATCCAGCAGAGCACTGTTCCTTCACTCAGTCACCTGAATTGTTGTCAATGTGTTCTAGAAATCTCCTAGACTGGATGAGCCCTGCTATATTGTCCTTCCAGGCGATATAAGGGCAGTTAAATTCCCCATGAGGACCAGGGCTGTTACTGTGAGGCTTCTTCCAGTTGTCTGAACAAGACCTCATCTACTTTGCCTTCCTGATCAGGACGCTTATAGCAGATACCCACTACAACAGCACTTTACAAGGCTGTCAACTGATTCCTGACCTGTCCCAGGGTAGAGCTCCATGCTTTCCAGCTACTCTCTCACAGGAAGTGCAGGACTCCCTCCTATCCTTCCTAAAAAGCCTGTATCCATCCATCCATCCATCTGTCCATTCATCCCTCCCTCCCTCCCTCATCCATCGCAGCACTCCACTTGTGGGAATTATCCTACTATGACTCCCTAAACCCAGTGAGGTCATAGTCCAGTAACTGCACAGACTTCTAACTCTTGTTTTCCTTCTAACTTCATGTTATGTGCATTACTGAAGGGGCTCCTCAGAGAGGCACCCAAGCATACTGATTCCCCCGTACACACTTGAGAGGGTTCTCTGTAACACTTGAGAGGGTTCTCCGTAAGGCTGTTTCACATACATTTCCATGTCTATACATCTACACTTGAGGTGATTACACTTCAACTCTCTTTTGATGATTGCTCTGTCCTTTCTGTTCCCACCACCCCAGGCCCTTGGCTTGCCTGCTCCATAAACAATTTCCATATTGTTGGAACCAAGCTATTCCATACTTGAGGATCCAATCCCTTGCCCATCACTAATATACTATAGATATACTACAGTGATCCTTACAGAATATAGAATTTACATATACTGTTTTCAAGGTTTAAGACAGATCCTTTAACAAATTCTAGTTTTGTTGTGAATTTACTAGTTGGCTAGTGAACTTAGAAGTGAATGAGGAATAGCTTTGCTTTTTTGCAGTTCAAAACAAAATTTTTACTGTTAAATGAGCAGATGTGCCTTGTGGGGTTTGGTTTTGTTTGGTTTGGTTTTGGTTTTTTGTTTGTTTTTTATTTTAAACACTGTTTTTTCTAAATGTTTTTTCTAAATGCATTTTTCTAAATGAAGGAGACTTTCAAAACAGGAATACAATTTAGAAAATTGGTTTAAGTTTTGCCTAAAGATTTTCCAGAAAAGTTAGGAATATTGCTGGTATTTTGATCCAAACTTAATTTTGTCCTAATGTACTTTGTTGAGAAAGATAAGACTTTATGAAACTGATTGTGTTTCCTGAGAAACTTTCTCTGAGAGCAAACTAAATGTTTCCACGACAGTGATTGTAACTATTGGATAAGTAAAAGAAGAATCCTTCAAAATATTTTCACAGTCTTCTGCAGATAACATGCTACTTAAACATCTAACTTTTATAGACCCCTCCCACATGTGCTATACATGAAGTAAATGTGATGCCTAATTCAAGAGTTATTGGACAAAGTTCAGCCATTGAGATAGAATTTTGGACTGAGAAAGAAAGGTAATATTCAGAGATGCTGATACCTGGTTTCTGATTGGACATCCACTTTAAACACATTAAAAGCAAGAAAAACCTAGTGGATATACAAAAGTGCAAAGTACACAGGAGCAATAAAGTAAAATGAAGGGACAATTTCTTGAGGTACTGCCATTTGGTTATCAAGAACTATTTCAAATACTATTTCTCAATAATATGGCATGTAGAGTAGTTTATTATTTTCCTTTGTATTTTAGTCATTGTAATTTCTTGTAACTGTTTGCCATAAACTGGCTAATCTTTATTTTTCACCTTTCTTCATGTACTAAGTAGAATTTTGCTCTTCCTTATTGCTACACTGTTGAACTAAGGCTGCAGCTTTTTACATTAATGCATCGCACAGCCTTTGTTGTTTACATGGACTCATGATGAAGATCTAAATATCTGTATGCATATACAAGATGATATATAGAAAATATCTGTATTCATTTTCTAATGCAGATTTTAACAAGAAAATAGCAGAAAGAAATATCTGCTTTCCATAAGTATTATTCCACCCTTTAATAAACTGACATTTGTTACATTTGTCACCTACAGAGGAATAAATCCTATATTTGATTGTCTCCAGGAAAGTCTTTAAAAGAAAATATTTTTCTCGTACTGTTTTAAGATCCTGTTAATTTAGCAGCCAGAGGGAATTTTATGGTCTGAAAAGATGCAAGTATATTTACTAGAGAGACTTCAGGAACACAAATTTGCAAACATTTTGTACTCACTTAAGCTTAGAAGGAACGAAATGTACTCTAACAAATAAAGCTTTTAAAATGTTCACTGAACACAACTCCTTTAAATTTTCAATAAGGCTGCTGCTCCAATACCATATTCAAACAAATAGAATTTGTCAGATTTACTGAGTGCTGTTTTAAATTGAGAGCAAAGAGGGGAGAGTTTTTTTCTTATTATGAAGTTAAGGACAGGTACATAAAATAACTTTTCAAGGTCAAACAGCAAGTGAATTGCTGAACTGGGCATAGAATCCAGATTTCCTGCTATGCAGTCTTGTATATCATCTAACAAATCACGGTAAACCTTTTCCCAAAGCTCAGCTCATTAGTTTGGAATTATTAGTGCTGTACCTTTTACTAATAAAATCTACTTCACTTTTGGATCATAGAATAATCTGGGCTGGAAGGGACCTCTAAAGGCCATCTAGTCCAACCCCCCTGCAGTGAGCAGGACCATCTGCAACTAGATCAGGCTGCTCAGAGCCACATCCACCCTGGTCTTGAATGTATCCAGGGATGAGGCTTCTACCACTCCTCTGGGTAACCTGTTCCAGTGCCTCACTACCTGCATTGTAAAGAATTTCTTCCTTATATCTAGGCTGTAGCTCCCCTCTTTCAGTTTAAAACCACTCCCCATGGTCCTGTCACTACAGTCCCTGTTAAAAAGTTTTTCCCTGTCTTTCCTATAGGCCCCCTTTAAGTACTGAAAGGCCGCAATCAGGTCTCTCCGCAGCCTTCTCTTCTCCAGGCTGAACAACCCCAACTCTCTCAGCCTGTCCTCACAGCAGAGCTGCTCCAGCCCTCGGATCATCTTTGTGGCCTCCTCTGGACCCGCTCCAACAGGCCCATGTCTCTCCTGTGCTGCGGGTTCCAGAGCTGAACACAGCACTGCAGGTGGGGTCTCACAAGAGAGGAGTAGAGGGGCAGAATCCCCTCCCTCGACCAGCTGGTCACACTGCTGGGGATGCATCCCAGGAGACA
>KL264047.1:0-23307 GCA_000699545.1 Podiceps cristatus
TGTGGGGTCTGATGCTTCAACTGCGCAATGACGTCCGGGCCGGCGCGTCCTGCCGCACAATGCACCAGTATGGCGAAGCGCAGGAGGAATGCGGCCCCAGGGCGCAGTGTCACCAAAGGCAATCGGGGTCTTGCTGGAAAGGTCAGGCAAACGAAACACAGTGGAGCTTGTCTGGCAGACAATAAGGGATGTGTTGTCGCAGGATGAATGAGCTGATCTAGTGGATGCCAAATGTTTACTCTGGGTTTCCACAGAGCGGTCAGACGAGGACCGATGCCTCTGTCCTTCCTCTGAGTGGTGAAGACAGATGCAAGAGCATCAGGACCCATCTGGCAGGATGGGATGTGGTGAACCTGTTTTGTTTGGGTTTTTTTTCCCCCTTCTGTCATCTTCGTGGCCAAAACCAGGTCTCACACAAAGCAAATAGCTAAATGTCATTTTAGTCAGTGCTGTGGGGCTCTAGGGATCCCGTTATCTGCATTCAAACCCTCTCTCGGGCTTTGTTTAACCAGTGCAAGCATCTGCCATCAATTCTGTTGTGCATCCTAATACCTTTCCATGTGTTGAAGGTGCCCCAGGCCTGGCTGGGCGGTGGTGGTTGGAGAGGTGTCCGTACTGTCTGCACGGAGCGGTTTCCACATTGCTTACGGGTACGAGCTGCTCTCGTAACCTCGCAGCCAGGGCATGCGATGAAATCGGTGCAACAGCCCAGGTGGTGCTCTGAGGTGGATCTGCGTGGTACAGAGACATTAACACATTCTAAATATACAATCTAACACACAGTGGAGTCCATGGGACTTTTCTATTTAACTTCACCAGACTCTGGACCACATGAAAAACATTTCAACTCAGTGTACAGTAAGAATAAAGAACAATCTTGTTAAACCCTGAGCTTCATGAGTGAGAAGACGGATTTCATCAGCACCCCAGTGCTGGGAGACGGGAGATCAGGATCGGCTGGCTGTGGACACTGTTACGTGCCTGTGATGTTTATCTGGAGCTGCTCAGCTGCACGTGCTGCCTGTAGAAGGATGCATTCAGGGCCTTGGGTGCTGCTTTTCACTGTCTTGGGAACGGAGACCAAGCACGATCTCTGGTAGCCCTATGAAAGGAGGGTGCCAGTCCCATGTGGACCATGGAGTGCAGGTGGCAATGGTGTTCACCATCCACCGGCGCTGCAGGGATGGGATGTAGGGACACAGCCCCTTAGCAGGGCAATTTGGTAGGAAAGGGGAATCATGTGAAGCTATTAGGGAAACCAAGGCATTATCAGGTGAGACCAGAGCCCTGCACCCATGCTGGGGGGCCAATACCAGCAGCTCAGTGGCCTGTTGCGCTTGTGCACGCTGCACGGGCTGAGGAGGTTTGCAGTCTGGAGAGCGTGACGTGACCATTGCATCTGCTCCTCTTGCCAATGCTATAATCCCATTTATTAGAGAGAACTTCCCAGGCTTTTAATATACGTTTCTGGGTTTAACTTACAATTTGGGGAAAGGTAGACAAGGTGACAAAGTGAACTGAAATATGAAATTACTTTAATTGCAGAGGAGGACAGTTTATAGGCTTCAGAATCCAAGTAATTTATTTTAATGGTCTCCTCTGCCCTCAATGCATAATTACCATTTGCATTTAGAGCTGGTTTCAGTAGAGGTATGCAGTGAAAGCTGGTTGGACCTGTTCAGACAGCAAAACTTTTGGCAACTAATAATCTGAGATGAAAAATGAATTAAAAGCAAAATATATTGTAATGTCAGAAACACTTCTGACTTAAGACACTGTTTTTTGCTTAGTTTCCTAGAGACAGCTGTGGTCCATCTAAAAGCAACAATCCGAGGCACGTGGCATGGCTGAGTTCGTTTCCAACCCTACATGGTAAAACACTTGGAAAATCTCTAGGAGTTAACACAGGGGCCAATGGGTAATATGTCCCTTGGGGAGAGGAGATGGAAAGGTTATTTCTTCTGCAGTTCATTATACTGGTGGATTGGACAGTTGGGGTGGTAGTAAAAAAAAAAAAAAGTGGGCTTCAAGAGTAATAGACGCTGCTTTTCTTGCACAAGCATCTGCTTTTAGCTGGTCACACTTGAAACCAACTGGAGACTTTCAGCCCCTGTGGAAGAGGGGCTGTCTGAGCAGCTCCAACCTGCTTTTGTGGCATTTCAGGTCCCACAGTGCAGAAAAAAAGTAGATGTTGAAGTTTCTTGTTGGGTCTTGATCTTTCATGATCAAGAATCAAGACTGTTGATCCTGATCAAGAATCAATCTCTTGCTGAGTCTTGACCAAGTCTCTTGATCTTTCCCAACTCTTTTGATGTAACTGCTGTGGCTATTTATATGGGCATGGCCTGGCACGGGCGGCTGCTGGAGGTGTGATGAGACTTGATCTAGCTTTACTTTGAAGGAGGTTGTCTTGTAATTACCTGGCTTGGCTTAGCTCTGCCTTTGCATCTCCACATCTCCAGTGTCCAAGAGCTTTCCAGCTGAGCTTGGCCTGGCTTATTCAGAAGAAACATGCTGATGCCTTCAGAAACCTCGGTGCAATGCTGGGCTCTTCTGGCAGAGTGGCAAAGTGGGAAGAAATTGGATGTAACCTGAAGAAGCTGGAAAACAATGATGAGCCTGGGCTAGTGGGTCTCATGCCAAGGAGCAAGCTCTGCGCAGGCTGCTGCGCCTTCCTGTGAGGAAAGGAGGTGAAAATACCTTTTTCTTATAAGGATCATTAAGTTCCTTGTATTAGACAGTTGTGGCACAGAGCTCTCCAAGTGCAGCCTTCCCAGGGTGTTTCTTGATATCCTCCTCCCCCCTCTTTTTTTTTTTTTTTTGAAGCCACGAGGATGGGGTGTGGACCAAGTGATCACAGGAGTCCTTAAAGTGTCAGTGCTCTCTATGTAAAGTGGGCATGAATAGGAGGCAAAATGAGACAAAATCCAAAGGTGCCTGGACCCTCCCTCTGCCTGCTGGACTAGGCTGGCTGGGACTTCACGTGGCCCATGCTGAAGTCTCGCAGCACCAGAGATCAGGGCTTTGGGAGTGCTGTGGGACTTGGGACCCTAAAATCCACCTACCCCCTAATTTTTCAGATCACTTCGGTGTTGGGTCTGGGCTGGACTGATCCTCCACAAGCACCAGTGAACTGCGTGTGTCAAGGGGGCAGCGGCTTGTTCTGATGCTGGCAGCAGCTTGCTGGTACAGAATGCCAAGGATTTAAAAGCTAATGCTTCCCAACGTTGGCACTTTGTTGAAATCTTTGAGCTTGATTTGTTATCTAAATGATTGGCTATTGGACTTGTGCTGGAGCTGGTGCAGCTCTGAAGGTTCACAGCCACTGGTGATCTGGCTTTTAAGACTAACCAGCAACAAGAAATAGTAAAATAATTTTCCTGACTTGCTCTGTCTCCTTCTTGGCTAGATTGGTCTCCGGAATGAAGTGCCCCTGGCCTGAAGGAAAAGTGTGACATTCTTCCCCAAAATGAAATATCACAGGTCCATTATGCACCCGCCTCAGTGCTTGGACCCAACCTTTCTGGACTGGTTCCCATGCCACCTCCAATGCCTTTGCTTTAAAACCATGATCAAAAAAACCCTTATGTTGAAAAGAATGTGAGGGATGCAAAGTTCAGGTCTTAAAGTGGGGAAATGCTAGAGTAAAGCTGCTTTTGTAAACTTATTTCAGCCTCCTTGTGCAATATCCCGTCCTGATTTCCAGCCTCCTTTCTTCTTGCTGCTGCTAGACATGAGTGGACAGAAGAAGCGGTGGAAGAAGAGGTCATATGGCTTTTTTATGCTCTTTGTGCTTGGCAGCATAGTGCTGCCAGCAGCCGGGAGATGTGATGAGAGGGCACTCCTGCTGGACTCTGCATCTTTGGTTTACGGTGTGTGTAGCCATGGGAATGGTGTATTATGTGCTGACGGGTGTGGGGGAAATGCTCAGTGACGTACATGATGTCTCCTGGCTGTTGTGCATCTGCCCTGAGATAGCTGAAGGCTGCAAAGCACACAGAGGGGCTATTTGGGAGTAAAAATGGAGGGGAACAGGTGGGCTGGGTGATACCCAACGTGTGCTCAGGTACCTCTGCAAAGAGACAGGGTGCTTAGGACTCGGCCTCCCCTTGGTCACTCGCCATGAGCTGCCTTTGCTGAACTCCATTCCCAGGAAGCCTCCCAAGCTCTGCTTTGCACTCAGGCTCTCTGTGCCCACCGTTGGTCGTGTTCAGTGAGTAGGTGTCCGTATCCCATCAGCAGTGTCCCTTCCCCCTTGCTTTTGTCCCTGGCGTAGCCAGCCCTTGGCACAAAGGGGCTTCCAGGACAGGCTTTCCTGGGTGTGTTTTTACCCAAAGCAGGTTTATAACAGGCCCTTTTTGAAGGTCATGGGAGAGGAAGACATTGCAGGATGGTTCAAACTGGCTCCTCTACTTGTTTCCAACATCAACTCATACTCTTTAGGGGGGGAAAAAGTCTGTTTTGACATTCAGAGGTTGCATTTTTCTGCTTTTCTTTTGACCCGAAGTAACACAGTTTCCAGACAATTCAGACTTAGGAAGTGGGGATCAAGTTGCTTTCTTAATCCTTTTAGGTTTTTTATACAAGGGCGTGTGAACTACAAGAAGGATCTTGTTCAGACCCTTGCTTTCTGATTTACGTCCAAGCCAACAGAGCGAGGCGTGGAACTGCAATGCTGCTGGGGGGAAAAAAACAAAGTGGTGGGAAGGTTGTGGGATTGGTGGTGCTGCTCAGCAAACAGAAAGAGAAAAGAGAGTGATTTCTCATTCTGTTTCCTAACTCCAAACATGACCCAAAGTTTTTATAAACTTTCTGCTCAGGTTTCAGGAAACTGCAAATGAAACTGCATTCCTCTGTTTTTTTTCTTTCTTTTGGAGATGTAATAAAACATCATCACCTACAAGTCTGTGGCCTTTAAAAGTATTCTCTGGAGGGCAGGCGAGGAGTGGAGGCAGATTGACTGACGGCTGGAATAAAGCCTCTTTATTATCTCTGGGATTATAATTTTGCTTTATTCTGGGTGCTGGCGCAACAGGAGCTTGGTCATCTCTGTTCTTGCTGGCTTCTCGCATGTGCTCCAGATGCTGTGCTGGTGGTGTCCATCCCCTTCCACCGCTCTGTCTGCAGGAGAATACTCATTAGCTGAACCTCTCATCACCTAGGAAAATACAGCGGCTTTTTTTCCAAAATTGTGTTCTTGAGGCCTCAAGTGTAACTAGTGAGAAAAAGACAATGTGTTAAATAAGGATATAAAAATAGCAGGACTGGGGTCGGATGAAGGGTCAGGTGCAACTGGGGATGGAGCAGTCACCGTAGGATGTGGCCACAGCATCGTGTAGCTGCAGGAGAATCTGTTCTCCAGCAGTTCCTTTAACCCTTTAAATAGGTTTTGGTGTCCAAAGTGTGTAAACCCACAAACCAATAGCTGTTCTGGAGCTAAAGCTCCCAGGTTTGCCTGGAGAGAGCAATCAACTGGGAAATAGCCAGAGTGGAGGTGAAAACAAATGCAAACCCACTTCAGACAGAATCATGTGCCGTGTCTGTAGATATTCTCCAGCAGTCTAAGCATGGATAATTTAGTAGAACGAGGTAAATGGATGCATTATAGCATTTGCATCCCATGCCAAGGTCAAGATGCAGATCAGGGCTCTGTGCAGCAGCGAACCAGCACGGACCTTTGATAAAGGACCGGCCTTACCTCTGGGACAGCTCACCGGTAGCACTAACCTGATTTTTCTTTTCTTAATGTGAATTGCATAGCTTGAAGAAAAAGGCAGGCAAAAAATAAAGGAGCAAATGTTAGAGAAAAAAAAAATCCCCTTGACAATTTGTTAATAATCCTGGGGGCTCATGTGGGTGCAGTGGGGCTCTGGCTGCTGGAGCAGGAGTAGGGCTGGAAACAGAGACGGTAAAGCCTAGATTTCATCTGAATGATGGTGCTGTGCTTGACCCAGGCATAAAGTAGTAGAGGATGGACCCGTTCAGGTGCTTTTGTTCCTTCTAGTGATGCTCCTCTTGGTGGAAAGCTGCCTCCAGGATGCCAGTGTTCCCCTGTGCAGAGGCACAGATGGAGAAAGACTTGGAGCAAAGCTGAAGAAAAGAGTCAAAGTAAAAAAATTAGTATGGGAGACTTCACCCTGGAGTTCCACTGATCATGTCAAACCTGGCACAGAGAAGGCTGGGCAGTGGGGTGCTATAGAGTAGCATCAGAAGCTGATGTGGTGGGGCAATGTCTCCTGCAGTTCCTGGGCAGGAGAAAGGATGGAGGGTGCAAGGCAGCCTGCTCACCAAGAAGTTGAGGACCCTGCCCGGTTTCTTTTGGGGGTAATTCCTGGGGTTTTCCCTGTGTTCCTGTCAGGACTGCTCCAGGAGATGGGGCGAGAGGTGTGTGGGTTGGGTGTGATCCAGCAGGGCCATGTTTCCTCAGTGCACACGTTTGCTCCTTAGCAAATCCACCTGGGCTAGTAAATGCCTGGTGTGGAGAACTCTTGGAAGCCAAATTGCTCTTAATTATTAACCTTTAGGGTCCACTGCAAGAATAATACAGTACATGTGATACTTTATAGCATATGTGTGTACAGAAAAGACCTTGAGATGTTGTGTGTACTCAGCATATTGTGCCATAGAGCTCCTGGGACTCATGGTGCTGACCGTGATTGAGTGCAGGCCTCGGTGGCACGTCCTTTTTGCCTCGTTGCCACCCTATTAACGCATTAATGGCAGCTCCTCACCCCACCACTCCTCTCCTGTGGAAGTGGGGGCAGTGCTCTTGGAGGAGGTGAATTTGGGAGGGACCTGGCAGTGTTCATCCAGGCCCTATGTAACGGAGAGCAGCCGCTGCCCAGCACCAGAGACCCAAAATTGTTCAGCAAAGGCAGCCCAGGATGCTTGGTTAATTAGAGAAGACTCGTTACTGGCAGACATGGGGTATATTTATTTTTAAAGTCTGTTACTGACAGTGAGAACATGCCTCTGGCGAGAGATCTGAGGCTCTGGCTATGTAATTCAGTTGAAAAAGGGATTTACTTTTTTCAAAACAAACCCAAATCCCTATGTCCCACCTCCTCCCTGCCAAGGAATGGGCACGATCAATGAGGCAGGGAGCTGGAAGGGGTGAGGGCTGTTATTTACGCAAAGTTTCCACCTCCTTCCTTCCTTCCTACCAACTCCCCATGACCCAGACCTGCCTAGTGAGGAAAACGGCTCCCCGGCCTTGCCAATTCTGGGATAAATAGGTCATCCAAAATATGCAAAAGCCAGTTCCAAGTCTTCCAGCAGTCGGAAAGACCTTAGAAGTCCTTGGATGCACGAAGCCCATAATTGTGTTACTTCCAATGTGGTTTCTGAAGCTCTAGGCCTTCCAGGAGTAGGGTCCTCCACAGTGGCCCGGGGCGGCGATGTGGCAGAAGAGAAAGCAGAACACCTTTTCTAGTTTTGTTTCACCTATTTGCTTGTTCAGACTTTTTCAATGGCGATGGCAGCTGTAGACTGTATCACTACAAAACCAGGATTTTATACTTCCCTGTGGACGGGGGCTGTAATCTTTCGATTAAAATAGAGAAAAGTCCAGCCAAGGATGTCTTCATTTAAACCTCATCAATGCCTTTAACCTTGTGAAGTGGAGCTGCCAAGTTTTGATGGCTGATCGAGGATGATATAGGAGGGTCTCCTTAAGGAAACTCTCTGGCATCCTGAAGTCACTGGCAGGAATTTTTCAGGTTTGCTCTGACTGTACAAGACGCTTCAAAAATAGGGAGTGAATGAATGTGCTGTGGAGCTGTTGAAAACTCTCTCGTCTGCCTCTGTTCACACATCTCTTCTTCCACCCTTTGCCAAGTTTGATTTTGATAAAGAACCTGAAATTTAGTTAAATCCCTGGGAGTTTGGGAGTTTGTTTTTTTTTTTTTTTAAACTCCTTTTTTTTTTTTTTTTTTCTTCCTCAGAAATCTTCCTTTAAATGTTAACTAACAAGCTGGTTTTCTTGCTTCTGAACTGCTGCTAGCATCTGGTGAATCGGCAGTTGTCTTGGGCAGGGTGAATCGGTGCTCCAACTTAATTTAAAATTGAATAGTTTTTAGTGTTAAAAGCATTTTTTGAGTTGCTTTGTGCACTGGCCTGATATCATAACTGTATATTCTGTAGCATATAAGTATGATCCAAATGGAAAGAAAATGATACATAAGGTAGTGTTTCTTTGGGTTCTCTTACTGGTTTTACCACTTTGTCAAACTATTTCTCTCAGTGAACGTTCAACTTGTTTGCAAGGTTGTCTGTACTCCTCTAAGTCCCCTGGGATGATAAATAGGATTTTTCATGGGTCAGACCGAGTTAGTGCTGTGGTTTGAATCATGAAAAAGGTTAAAAACCTTTGTAAGTGCCTCTGCAACTCATTGACCCTGCGGCAATGATCTCGGTGTCCCCGTGGCATTCCCTGTGCTGCAGTAAGGCTGTAGGGACTCTGAACGCTGGCTTTTAGGGGGACTTTAATCTATCCACTGCTGAAATAACAGATATTTATGTGGTGGTGGGAGCTGATAATGTCTATACCTCGGAGAGCTTACGCAGGGGTATCCCTTTGCTGCAAAAATGAATCAAATCTATAAGCACTTTTGTCTATTTTGAAGAATATTTTCCTTTTTTTAAGAGCCTGTTGTCTCCAATGGAAACTTTCTTGTGCACTAGCGCGCTTGACTCTTGCCCCCCGCTCTTACGGGCTGCTCTCTAGCAGCGAGAGCCAGGCAGATGCCAGGGTCTTGCCGTCGTGCCGTTACTGCAGAGAAACGAGCGTTGCGCAGCAGAGGCACCGGGCCTGGGGTAGCGAAAGGTGGGAAATAAAGGAAGCGAATGTCGTTAGTGAGTGTCGAGTTGGTTATCAACAACTTCCTGACATTGTTAGGCCTCGCTCCATCGGCGGTCCCGCAGGCTGGCCCGCGTCCAGCCGTCGTCAGCAGGTACTTCCCTCCTGCCCCCAGCTCTGTCCATCAGCATCCTCCAGCAGGTCCATCCTGTTGTGCTCTGAAGGAAGCATTAAAAATAATCATGTGAGCTATGGGGTGACCCGTGGGTGAGAGCATCTCTGCACCTGCAGATCCAGGGGCTGGTTTCTCCAAATGTTTCTCTTGTCCTTACCTCAGGATAACTGCTTGAACAAATGTCTCAGCATCTGGCGATAAAGAAACAGAAACCACACTCATGCTCAAGGATCCACAGTTCAGATATCACATTTTAAAAAGTGATACAAGACAGTCAACTTCTACGTTTCCTATTTTTAATATAAAAAAAAGTCTTAAATATGTAAAATAACAACTTTGCTGAGAACACACACATCTGTAAATTTTTTTCCTTTTTATCTTCTGAGCTCTGCTCTTTTCCCAAATGCTGTTTAGAAGTGGTTTGGTGAGGAATAGGTTTTAAACCTCTCTTCGGCACTATTTCTACAGGGAAGTCACCCGTGTAAGATAAATAGTAGCTGATCTCTTGTTAGTGCAGTACACGCTCTCCTTCACGCTCGACTTGAACGAAAATGCAAAATACTCCGCCATCTGCTTCGGGATCCTCCATCCCAGGCCAAAAGCAGCGCCTGCTCCTTTGCCAGCGCCGCATCAGCGAGGAGCCTCGTCTTTGTCCGCTGCGGCTGAAGTGATGGGCAAGGGGATAGTTCTCAGTACAAAGTGGATATTTTTTCCCCCCTTTTAAATGCTTCCCTGCTCATCATAAATGCAAATTGCAACTTGCTGCAGAGATGAGGTTTCACACCAAAAATGCCTGAAGAGGGTTGTCTGCCCAACAAGGGCTGTTCAGCCGTGTCTTGCCATGGCATAAAAACCGCGGCCGCAGGGGACAGGTTGCATCCGTACAGAGCACCCAAGCTATGCTTCTTTCGGGAATGATCCCTTTTTTAAAAAACCAAAAGGGATACACCTTTCCTGGGGTATGGCATGCTGGCTGATCCGTGCGAGATTTTAAGCTGTTGCACAGTTGACATGACAGATAAATACCCCAAAGTCTGTATTTGGTCATTTTAAGTTTCCAGCCGCAGATCATAATTATCACACGTTGCGCACTGTTTATTTAAAGAAAGGAAAATCCTGTGACAATCAGATTTAGTGCAAAGTTACAGGGAAAAATGCTTTTTAAAGTAGTAAATGTGCGTGCAGGCAGCTGATGCGTGTAAGATCCTGGAAACAAAAGCGCGTCACCTTCCCGCCAGCTGCGGAGCCCGCGAGGATCCCGCACAGCTCTGCTCTTTCTTATCTCAGGGAAAATGGTGCAAAGACACTTAATTGTGTGAAAAGCAAACGCATCAGGCAGGCAGCTGATGAGCAGTGAGTCTGTGCTGGATTGCCTGGAGGAGGAAGGCTTTTTCTCAAGGCCAGGTTCCCTTGATGTGGGTTTTGGGATGACACGGAGGTTTTCTGTGCTTCAACGCTGTGGGATCTGCCTGTTTCCCCAGCCAGGCTGAACTTACCTCTAACTCGGCTCTTTCTATCGCTTTTTATTTCAGCAGTCCTGACTGTTGCACTTGTAAATGTGCCTTTTGCTTTTATATGCCATAAATATTTTAAAATTGGATCTTATCTGCCCAGTATCTGGGCTTGTAGGAGGGAAATGATGCTCGTGAGGGCTCCTGAGCCATGTGGGAGCGGGTGGCCAGGGCAGGGCTGTGACACTGCCTGGCTCACAAGACCTCAGCTCTGACCCACCTCCCCTGGGGTAACCCTGGGTGAACCGCGGCAAGTGAATTAACCAGCCGGGCACTGGGGAGGGGGTGAGCCACAGCACCACAACTCGTGGCCTTGGGCTTGCCCTCTGCTCGCTGCCCATCACCTGCTTTTTTGGGAGGTTTGCAGATCACATGAGGGTTGTTTTTTACTGACTGACTCTTGGAAAACATCCCGTGAGAATGCACCTCCCCCTTAAAATGTGGAAAAAAAAAAATGTTCTAGTTGTTTTCAAGGAAAAGCATTAAAATGACCCTGTGGCTGTTGACTCTCATCCTGGAGTGTTTAGGTGTTCCCAAAAGCCCTTTTTCTCTTTCTAATAGTTTACCTTGTAGAAACCGTGTGATTTGGGAGGGGTCTGACTGTCTGCTTCCAAACACGGTGCTCGATAGCACATATAACCCCAGCTGGGAAAACCACTCAGCATTTGGGTCCCAGTTTCTCTGCATGAGAAAGATGGAGGACCAGGAGCATCCCAGCCACCCAGACCGGGACTGACGGTCCCCACAGTGGGGCTGATCTACCTGCCCCACAGCAGCGAGCCCCGCGCTGATGCTGCTTTGGTGTGTGCTGGGGGAAAGCCGAATTCAGAATGAAAAGCTGTTGAGGAAAGGGGTTTAAAGCCTGGAAGGAAGTGAAACAAGAGCTGTGGGGCAGAGCTGCATTCTGTGGGGGCTGTTTCTGGCTCCCCCACTGCAGCGCTGGGCTAGCAGCAACTTGGCCCGGGTGCTGGTTGGAGGGGGAGTGATGCTGCAGCACAACTGGCTGCAGAATAATAAGAATTGGGGGGTTTTGTAAAAAAAAAAATCAAGGTTTGTATGTTTGCTTCTGTTCTGCTGGGAACAGTCTGGGGTCTTAGGTTTTTTTTAATTTTACAAAGGTGATGGATTCTGCCAAATAGCTGCACAGCCCAACGCAAAGTTTAGGCTGTGGGTCCCGTTTGGGCATGGCCTAGGGCAAGCACGTTGCCACTCGCCAGCTACGCGGGACAGGCCAGGGTGCTCCCCAGGAAGCCCATGCTAGGCATGGAAGAAGTTGTTCACATCAGGATTTTAAAACTAACACAAGGGTTTTTTTTGTTTTTTTTTTTTTTTTTTAAAGGTGGGGGTGGGTTGTTTTTTGGGTTTTTTTAAAGGTAGGTATTCTTGTATGGAGCAAGGATGCATGAAATCCACAGCATCTGGGGCAAACAGCTTCACCATTTAATCTGCACCCTGGAAAAGTCCCTCTGCAGCCTCTGGCTTTAGGCCATCGCTCGTAGAGGAATTGCCAGCAGAGCTACAGCAGCAAAAATATATATGCTATCTGGAAAAGAGGCTTATATCAAACAGTTATTGGGCTCAGCAGAGCTCAGTCGTCTTCTGCATGATAGGGAGGATGTTATAAAGCAATGTAATTCTGCAATATGAAGCAGGGAAGATGAGATGAGCCAAGGACCCTGACCTTAAGTTTTATGAGCAACTTATTGTTGCAGGGAGTGGTGGAGCAGGGCTGGGAGACAGGAGGTGGGATTTCTGCCATTGTGCAGAGTCAGGAAAAATATGGAGATCAGAGTTGGTGCTTGCTGATCTGTAGTGTTTTCCCTTTGGGCTTCATCAGGTCTGTTGCGAGAAGAGCTAATAAAGGAGGTATTTTTAAAATAATATCGAGTACAAAAAAAGCAGAGGCTGCAGCATCCCCAGTACCCGGACACATGCGGAGCGGCTCCGCGGCTGGGATAAAGCTGTCGCAGCAGCTGACCCCGACCTCCCAGGATTATCTGATGTTCTCAGCATTTATAAGCAAGGAAGAACCAGTGGTCGTCAGACCGACTGGCTCCGCTCTGAGCTTGCAGCCCAGATGGGAGGCGAGACCTGCCCCCCAAGCAGCCCAGTCCTGGGGTCAGCGAGACGAGTCCTTTCTCCCCACTTTTCCCCAAAAAGGCCCCGTACAAATTGCCAGCCGGGGCAACAGGGCAGTGTTTCTCAGCGGGTCACCAGGGCTGGGACCATCCTGGAAAGAGAAGTCACCAGGGAACGTCTCGCCTTGCAGATGTCTCCAGGGTGGCTTTGAATCAGCTGCATCCTTTCAGCAGTGCAGCAGGACTCTGGGCTATCACTAGACAGCCCTTTTCTTTTCATTTCTAGGGGGGGGGAAATAAAAAAAAAGGCTCGAGCTGTCACAGGGCAGAGCCCCAGAACTGTTACTGGGTTCAGGCTGGTGTCTGCCCCTGTGAATGCAGATCCCACTGACCTCTTCTGTCCAGGGGGTAGATGCCTCCTGCCTTGCTGCTTAGTGGCCCAGCAGCAGGGAGCTCCCATGCCCCTGTCTGCAGCGCTGAGTGTGTTTGTTTAAGTTAAAATCAAGTGTTAAAATAATTCTGTGCAAGTGTTAATCGAGGGTGATTGGAGTTTGCATGACTCTACCTTCCAACTATGATTTCTTTAGGGCAGAGGAGTTATTTTCATTAACTCTTCAGTGCTTGCTCTTTCTGGCAGGAGGAAAGGTTGGATTAGCTAAATGTTGACATACGGACTTTCAGCCTCCTCAAGCTGTTTTAAATCAAAGTGGGGTAGGTAAATGTTTGGCTGTGTTTCCGGCGCCGGCCTCATCATCCGCAGCCTGTGAAGTAGCACAATCCAAAGGGCAGCTGTTAAACAAAGTGAAAACAGACAACGGGCTGCACGGCTCCCCGGCATCTGCTGCCCAGCGCTCGGGGAATCCTCCCTCCTCCCCCAGTGTCCGCAGGGATGGGCCTTTGTTAAACCAGACAAAGGAGCTCGGGGCTTTCGGGATGGGGGTCACCGATGGGGTGTGCGTAGGGAGGCGGTGGAGCGCAGGGCGATGCGGCTGGGATGCTGCCCTACCACCTGCGAGCAAAACTCTCCAGGTTATACAGGTTTCTTCTGCTGCTTTTCTTTTCTCTCTTCTCCTCACCCAGGAGGGTGCCAACTTTGCCCAAACCACACACGGAGATACGGGTCCATATTTATCCATTCCATAGACCATAACAACAAAACCGGTCCGGTTAGGCTGCTCCGAGTACAACTCTCTTGATGGGATTCGTTGGAGGCTGTTATGGGGAAGGGTAAGAGGGTTATATTGCTGAGTGTTTGTAGGAGTGGTAAAGCTCAGGAATTTGTCATGTCTGTGATTTAACCGAGGCGTAGAGGAATTCACTCTCCTGCCATCCCTGCCCCGCCAGTGCGGGCGGCCGGGGCTGGGTCTGAAAAAAATGCGGGAGACCTGCACCCTTACTCCAGCCTTTGGGGTAAAAACACTGCCTTGGGGGAAGGGGGTGATAAAAGGCACTAGGATTCAGTGGGTGTCTCTCATTGGAGCTGCATTAACTGTCTTTCTCCACATTTTTTGGCCAGGGCAAGCTTGTTTGTAGGGCTTGGCAAAGCAGCTGGTTCCTTGGGTGGGCACTCTTGCATTAACACATCTAATTAATAAATAGGCCTAGCGTGTCATGGCATCTTAAGCCAAAAGTTGTTCCTTGCGTTGTCATGGGGTTTCCTCCGCTCCAGCCCCATTTTGGTGTGCAGGGACAGAGGGGATCTGTGAGAGGTGAGTGCTTTCTCCTGGGCTTTGGGCTTCAAGATGCCATTTGTGGGCAGGGTGACATGAAGGAGGTTGGTGGGTTTTTTATTGAGAGAAGTTTAGCTTCTTTTTCCAAATAGATTGTCTGCTTGAAGTCTTCACCTGCAGCACCACCCTGCAGGGGCCTGGCAGGGTTTTTACCATTTCCAGTCGTATCCTTAGTTTTGTTTCCTCAAACCACAAACTCAGTAAAATGGGAAAACAATTCTGCTTATCTTTTTTCTGAAGCAATGTCGCAGCCTGCAGCAGGATAAATCCCGTTTCCGTCTCCAGGTGAGGGCTTGCGCGGGAGTCACACGAGTAAGATGAGCCTGGTTTTGTGCGCGTTTCTCATCTTTTGCGATTCAGGCGAAGCGAATTTAATGCAGTTTCAGTTTGGCTACAACAAAGTCGAGCTGCAGATCAGAAACACATGTTGTAAGTGCTGCAGGCACTGAGTGAAACCTGATCTGCCGAGGTTTCCCTTAAATCTGCACTTTCTCATTTGGCTCTCATATTAAAGCTGTATTTCAGAGCTGTCTAACCCTCTCGAAAGATGATGAATAACAATAAAAACATTCACTGGAGGACTGTCATCATTTCCAAAGGAAGTGTAATAAATACTTTACAACAGGACTTTTTTTTTTTTTCTTCTGTATGTACAGCCATAAACTAGTTTTAAGTTACAACTTATTAAGCCTCTAAACAATTAGAGCTTGGCTGCAGGGAGGGGGCTGATCCCTGGGCTGGGGTTTGTCTTGCTTTTGGGCGTGATGGACCCAGAGGGAATCACTTTGCTTTCATGTGCCTCAGTTTCCCCTTGTGCTGGTTGAGCCATAGGTGTTTATGGTTACCGAGGTCTTAGGGGGTTTGGGTCAGACTCTTGTGGTATGGACAGTTGATGTACCAACATCTCCCATGCTTGTTGCGTGTGCAGACAAGACTTGTCCTTTCCCTCGAGGGTTCCTGTGTGTGTCCACTGCGTGCTTCCTGCTCCCTATTTTGATTAAAAAATGTGCAACTGTTTGGCAGGATCAATTAAAAAAAAAAAAATCCAAACACTGTTTGTGTGACCTTCCCTAAGCCGCTGTGTCTCCACAGCAATCCTCTTCATCCCTGCAGAAAGAGCCGGCCCCACAGCTGGTCTGCGGAGCCGCCTTGTTGCAAAGTCCCCTTCCCCCTCCAATGCTTTAGCGAGGGAAAATCTGAGAGAAGCTGGCTGCAAATAATCTGATTGAGAGGTTTGGATCTCCCTTTATTGTGCCTTTTATCTTGCTTTTAGTTTTACTGAAGGGTATTAAAAATAAAAGGGGGCTCGTGGCCCGAGGACGTCATCTTTTGCAGCATCATCCTGCTCTGGGTGCAACATGAGTTGTTGAGTCTTTCCTCAACTCAGTCCTTTATTTGGATGATGCTCAATCCCTGTGGCTAAAAAAGTGCTGTTTTGGGGCTGCACAGACCCGGGAAGGGCTGAAAGGTGCCTGGTCCCTGCGGTGGGCAGCTTTGGGCTGGGATGGGCAGGATGGGATGGTGGGCAAGGACTGGCAGTCATGGGTAACAGCAAAACACTTAAAACATGATCTCCCTCTAGTAACCGCCGTGTTTCCAGGATGGTTTCAGCTCCACTTCCCACGGTGGCTGCTGTACACAACTGATGTTGGACCAAATCCCAACCCGCCTTTCATGCATCCAAAATCCCGGGATGGAAGCGGCGCAGTGGTTTGGAGTCCTGCTCCGGCTGCTTCACCAGAGGGCTTGTGCAGTCCAACTGGTGTCTGCGATGGGGAAATCTCTGAACAAGCGTTGAAAATGTTTCTAAATGCAAAGCTGCATAAATTGCTCTTCTGTTCCTTGTGCTGTTGTTCAACCACAGCCTTTAAATCTGCAAAGGTGAAGGGCTGCTGTAGCACAGTGTCGGGGATGCTGCGAACTGATGCGACCTGACGCTGCATGTGACGATTGCTTCTATTGCCTGTCTTTGTAGCAGAGGTGCTCCATCCCCCTGACCATCTTCGTGTCCTCCTCTGGGCCCACTGTCCTTCTTGTATCAGGGGCCCCAGAGCTGGACGCAACACTGCAGCTGTGGGGTCTCACCAGAGCGGAGGAGCAGAACCCCCTCCCTCAACCTGCTGGCCACACT
Source organism: Podiceps cristatus (assembly GCA_000699545.1). Lineage (NCBI taxonomy): Eukaryota > Metazoa > Chordata > Aves > Podicipediformes > Podicipedidae > Podiceps > Podiceps cristatus. The sequence continues at coordinate 16,423 of KL264047.1, forward strand.
GCTTTGGATGCAGCCCAGGGTATGGTTGGCTTCTGGGCTGCAAGTGCTTGTTGCCAGGTCATGTTGAGCTTCTCATCAACCAACACCCCCAAGTCCTCCTCAGGGCTGCTCTCAATCCATTTTTCCAGCCTGTATTTGTGCTTGGGATTGCCCCAATCCATGTGCAAAACTCGGCCTTGTGGAATTTCATGAGGTTTGCAGGGGGCCACCTCACAAGTCCATCCAGGTCCCTCTGGATGGCATCCCTTCCCTCCAGCGTGTCGACCACACCATGCAGCTGGCTTTGGTCAGCAAACTCGCTGAGGGTACGCTCCATCCCGCCGTCCCTGTCACCGACACAGACGTTAAACAGCACCAGTCCCGATACAGACCCCTGAGGAGCACCACTCCTCACTCAAATGCTTATTGACCCTTGCACATATTGCAAGTGGAAAAGCACAGGCTGAGTCTGTGGACTTCACCTTCAGAGCACCTTGGCAGCAGACCGCGGGTTCCTGCCCCACCTGCCTATCCCCTGCCTGTGGTCCTGCCAGCTTTGGACCACCGGTGCCCCCAGTCCTGGCCCCTGGGTTAGCAAAGATGCCTGCACAGCTGGAAATCTCCAAGGATGGCTTTTGGTTTCATATCCATTTTCTTCTCTGCTTAAAGATGGAGCTCGTATGTGATAGCCAGGCAAAAAGAGAAGATTAATTCTGATTTCTGCAAAATGGTATGTGAATGGGCACCCACGGAGTGCTCCGCCTGCCGCTGGCACGCTTGGCAGGAGATGCTTGCAGGGACCCTCGCCTGCTTGGTGGATGTGTTTAACATTTTCTGCACGTGGGCACAAAAAGGAACCGGTGTAGCCTGTGAACCATTTATTTTCTCCTTTAAAGCTTTTCCAGGCAGACTTTGGTTTGGACTGCTGGCTCACTTTCTTTTTTTTTTTTTTTCCTTCATTGCAATTAATTCCACAAACATTTCTTATGGAGCACTAGATGTTACTGGCTGGAGGGTTATTAAAAAGCAAAAAAAAAAAATGCCAAACCTGACTGTAACCTGAAACATATTTGATCCAAGTTATTTTATATTAAAGGATTTGCAATTTGAACATGCAAGAATTTCTAGTTACGGGTCGAGAATATCTGAAAATGTCATTCTTCAGGTGCCTGAAAACCTTGCTGTTGCTTTCTAAAGCTTGCAGAGTCCTCAAACTCTGCGTGGTTGTGTGGGTGCCCCAGGCCAGGCGATGGAGGTGGCTTGCAGTTACCCGGCCCATCAGTCCCACAGCGTGATGCTTGGTCACCTCGAAGTAGAAACCGGAGCATCGCAATGAACCCCTCAACCTCAGGTCTCCTTTGCTCTGTGGTCAAACATTAAAAAGTGCAAAAATCATTCATAAACTGTGTTGATTTGCAACGTGTACCAGAATTAGTGTGTGAATTGGCTTCGGAGAGCTTCTCTGCAAAGTCCAGTGTGCGATGAGTGACCCTGGGCTCCAGCACTGCTGGTCACTGTATTTTGTTAGCTGCGTCATTTTAACTGGTCTTATCGATTTAATGGAGCTCAATAGCAGATTTATTAGGAATTCGCTTTACTCAGTGTTTGTTTACCGTGCTCAGATGAGCCAATTTGTGCTCATTGAGATGTTATGCATAAATAATTGGTGGATACATATGCATAGAAGCTGCCTTTAAATGTGAAGTCGTTTGGTGCCAATAACTCGCAGAAAGAGCCAGCCCACTGCTGCTCGGGGTGTGCACGTGAGGAATAGTGTTTCAGGGGGGCTGCTTTGGTTTCACAGGTCAATGCTGAGCCTCTGGGAACGGTAACAGGACACTGTGGTCTCTCCTGCTGGCAAGTGCTCCTGGTGGCCACCAGCCCTCTTCCAAAGTGTGGTCCCCTGAGACCGGGTTGTCTGAGCAGGAGTGGCTGTGGGGCTGAGCCCAGGTATCTGCCCCATGTTGGGAGTCAGAGGATGCTCTTAATTCAGGCAGGGAAGATGCTCTGTGAAACCCATTTCAGACTGGGCTGCTGGGTCTGAGAAGACCATGTAGAAAGGTCTCTGCGAGGCCCAGAGAGCTCCTGCTGTCCAGAGGACTTTGGTCAAAGGCTAAACTGGAGCCTGAGGGAAGAGGAGATGAAAGAGTTGAGCTGGAAGGGACGGAGGAACTGTGTCAGGGACCTTGGGAAGGCAAGCACAGGTTGTGAAGGGAAGATATAGGGAGTGGGAGAGGTGCTGTACCGTGGGACAACGCTTTGCTGGTCAGAAATCACACAAGATCATAGAATCATAGAATGGTTTGGGTTGGAAGGGACCATGAAGGTCATCGTGTCCAACCCCCCTGCAGTAGCAGGGGCACCTTCAACTAGACCAGGTCGCTCAGAGCCCATCCAACCTGACCTTGAATGTTTCCAGGGATGGAGCATCTACCACCTCTCTGGGCAACCTGTTCCAGTGCTTCACCACCCTCAGTGTAAAAAATGTTTTCCTAACATCTAAAATGAGTGTTTTCCTTCGTTCCTGTAAAGCAAAACTGGCAAAGAGAGGTTAGTATGGGGGCTGGCTGTATTTGTAGAGAGAGAAAGGGGGAAAAATAAAACCACCTCCCATCTGCGGCAGCACAGGATAAAACCAGGAGCTTGTCCCCAGAGCAGCAGTGCACGGGGCGGCTGCTGTTGTGCCGTGGAGCGTCTGCTCCCGAGTCGAGCCTGGGGCTCAGGCTTGGCCCTGGGCTCATCTCCTCCTCCGAAATGGCAACCCCTTGGTGGGGCCGGAGCCACGCAGCTCCTCGGAGGTGGCTGGGGGTTTTTGCTCACTGCCCGCGCTTGGGCAGGCTCTGCTTGTCAGGGATTTATAAATCTTGCTGGTCAGGGGAAGCTGCTGCTGCTTGTTTTGTGCATGTATTTGTATTTATCAAAGTGACAGATTCATTTTCCCAGAAGCGTTCCCAGGTTTAGTTTTCTCCTTTTCCGTTTGTTGGGCCCGGGGTTGCAATAGCAAGTCGGTTTTTGCCTCCTGCCTCCTTCCTCTTTTTTTTTTTTTTTGCCATCGCAGTTTTTACAAGGTTCAAACCCATAACACGGGCAACACTCAGACATGTCATTCAACAGCTCTTGTGTATTTGGAAGTAGCTTTGTCCCCATGTCTGCATTTCTCTACAAACTCTGAATTTGGTGGGAGCTTAGGGGCTGCAATCGTGAAGTGCACACGCTGCTTGGAAATGAGCAGGCAGTTGACTTAAGTTAATTTAACCCTTTTTTCACCCCTCTAATGAATACTGTCCCCAAGGTGTAACTGGTATTCAGGGTGACCTGAGTGGGTGTTGCATTTTGAAGCTGTCTGAAGCTCTGAGAAGGGTTTTGGGGAGCAGTTAGTGTTTGGCTGAGTGGGACTGACTGGCTGAGCTGCGTGGAAGCAGCCCCAGTCCCTGATCAGGTGAACACTTGGATGCTTATGAGTGCTCAGGCATGTGCTTTGAAATTAATTTTCCACAAATCCATGTGGCTTTGAAATTCGTTCTCCATAAACGTTTGTGCCGGTAAAACCTGATCCCGAGAAGGTCTCTGGGAAATGAGAGCTGGGGGCTGTGAGCAGAGTGAGGGGGGATTCGCTTTGAAATCCAGACTGATAGCAGAGAACTACTGTTGCCTAGGCTGACCCGTAACCACGATATAGGTACCAGCTGCACATCCAGGTTCTGTTCAGAGCTAAAGCAGCTCAGTTCCGCTCCCCTTTGCTACCAACAGGCATTGACTCAGGTGTGATCTGGGCACGCAGGAGTCTAACGCTGAGTCCTGGGTTCAATTCATGCAGGTGAAATTTGGAATTTGTAGATTTAATAGGGAAAAAAATGAACCAGCGTGGTGCTCACCTGTTAATTCGGGTTGTTACACCACAAAAAATAATCTTAAAGGCCTGTGTAATATACGGCTTTATTGGCTGGCAGCTGTACAGAGTCATTTCATTACCATGGCTGGCAAGAAGTAAAGAAGTGCCATTACTGGAAGTAAGATAGCAGGACGGGAAAGTATTGAACCAGAGGTGCGCAGGCACGGGGCAGGTTTCTGAACCATCCACCTTCCAGCTGAACGAGGCCACTGCTCCCCCCGTCCCCGCTGCAAGCTTGTAGGTGTCTGTGGCCTGCACAGAAACAAGGGCTGGGGCTGCAGCTTGGATCTGGCTCTGGGATAAGGCTGAATATTGATAAAATAAAGCATTTCTCAATGACCTGTGCCATCTAGTGGCAAAGCAGAGCTGGAGCCGGAGGAGCAGAGGGGTTTGTGTGCATTTTGAGAGCATCGTGGTGAGATGGGTGCCCACCATGCTGGCGGAGGCCGGCTGCTGCGGATGGTGCTGCTGGTGGGTCCCCTCTGCAAAAAAGCCGGTGTCAGATGCAGCTCTTTGGGCTTTGCACGGCGAGTGTGCGCTCTGTGAATCTAATTTTCTGTCTCTGCTCAGTCTCAGAGCCGTGCCTTGGATGGCTCAAAGAGAAAAGGCAGGACTGTGTGCCGAGACACGGTGGTGGCTGCCTGCTCCGTGTCTCACCGGTGGCATGGGCCACAACCCTGTTTCCCACAGCGGCAGAGAGCTACCGTGCTCTAAACAGCTGTGTTCCCTGGGGACACCCCGTGGGACACCCCCTGCTACCCTTGCAGCATCCCAGCACCTCTCAGACCTGCTTTGGACATGTGCTGAGATAGGAGAGACATCACTTGAAAAAGATCTTAAATAATCGCTCTGTTTTACAACCCAGAATCTCCATAGAACTGCCCTCACTACCAGGAGGATTTCTCCAGCCGGCTCTCCTGGGCTGCAGCTCAGCACGGAGGGAAGGTTGCACTGACGTGGAGTTTGTAGCTGATGGCAAAGGAGGGTCCCTGGCAGCAGGCAGGTCTCTGAATCTGCGGGTGGGCACGTTTGGGGTGGGCAGTGCCAATGGTGCGAGCACATGCAGCACGGGCGCAGAAGGCCCAGGAGTTTTGGCGAAGACTTTTCAACTCTGCTTGGATGCGTTGTCCAGCATCTGTTGGAACATTGTTCAGTTTTGAGATCAAATTTAAACTTTAAAACAAAAGCTTAGATGTGCCCTTTCTGGCAACGGAGCACTCGGTGCTGCACGATAGGGCTGGCAGAGGAGGTGGCCCCACGCTCTCCTTGGCTGTTTTTCCTCGGTGCTTTTCTCGAGGGACTTTCCCAGACCCACCTGACCGCAGGAGCGGGAGCAGGGCTCCCGGGCTGACAGCGCTCTGCAGTGAAGGTGATGTCCAAAGATTCGCAGTTTACCCCTTTTCCTGGTATCCTCCGTGATGCGATACGATGTGGCGCAGTTGAGCTCGGTTTTGGGTGTAGATGAGCAGCTAAGGTGCGTGGCCAGCCATGGGCTGCCCTTAAAACTGAAACGCAAGTTGCACTTCAACTAAAACAGGTTGATGTGTCTAAAACCCAAAAAAGAACCTGAAACAAACCATCCCATTAAGCTGTGTATTTACACTGCTATTTCTAAACTAATGCTCACTGCTATTTACCGAGCCTAAACCACAATATTTTACCAAGTGCTCCAGTATCCAAGATGCATTTTTGCAGCTCCAAGTCAGTGGAAACTTAGCAGTTTATTTTTCCCTTTGGAAAGTAACCAGTTCCTATATTTACCCTGGTTAAAGCCCACAGTGTCACCCATCCGACTCCTGCAAACAAACATTTCTTCCTGCAAGCAAACATTTCTTCCACCCTTTGCACCAAAACTGCCAGGCTTCCCCAAAAATCAAACAGTGAATCGTTACTTTGTGACCCCAATTCACTACTCCGAAATAGAAATGGAAAATGCCATGGCAGGGAAACAGAGATCTGTCAGTAAAGAAAACCAGGCAAACTATTAAAGTACATTTAATCTCGGGTTGCTGGATATAAACTAATCTTTCTTAGAGGTCTGGATGAAAGAGGCTGAATTATCCCATGCTTGACTACTCCATTGTTTTTGTACCTTCCTCGGAAGCATCCGGTGCTGGCTGCTCTCAGAGACAGGATGCTGGACCAGCTAGACAGCGGCTTTCATCCTGCACGGCAGTTTCGGTGCTCGTATAAACGGGCCCAGTCTGTAAAATATATTGAAAAACATTTTTATAGGAACTGTTTTCTGTCCTCCGTCCTCAAAAGATTCCTTCAAGCCCATCAGCAGTTTTGCTTCAAAGACTTTCTCCTGCTTTTAACCCCTCATCTGCCTGACGGGAGCAGCCCGTGCCTGTTCCCAGCCATGCCAGCCCTCTGCGGCTTAAAAGCAAAGGCACGCGTTGCAGTTAAAAGCACGTTCCCAAGGCTTAACCGCCCAACAGCAGGACGTTAGGTGTCACGAAATGTCAGTTGGTGCCTGATGCCAACCTTCTCCTACCAGACCTGCTGGCAGTGGCACCATCGCCAGCCAAGCTCCGCAGGAGGCGGGCGATGGACCTGTTTTCTGGCCAGAAAGACACCGCTCTGAGGTGGGCACGGCAGGCGCTGAGCTCCTGCTGGTGCTATTGGAGAGCCTGGCCTGATGGTGTTGAGTCCAGGATCCCATTGATAGGGGTTTTTATTGTCCAAAACTTACAATTCTTCATGAAATCCTCCATGTAATATTTCCCTGCTTGCTGCCATTTTCTCCCGCCCTCCATGGAACTTCACCGATAAGGCACGGATGGACAATCAACAAATACTGGCTCATTATCAAGCTACTGCAAGTCAAATTTCTTGTGCTTTTGGGTTTAAAGCTTAGCGTATCATTCAGTCGCTCTTCCATGGCTTACTCAGCTTGCTTACACAAACCCACTTCGCTGAGGCTCCAGCCCTGGTGCCCGCAGGGACCTCTCTAGCATTTTCCATCACCAGAAGTCCTCCCTTGCTACTGTTAAAATTTTGGGCAGAATGCC
>KL264047.1:26033-41603 GCA_000699545.1 Podiceps cristatus
AGGGAGCAGGGGCAGTCACCAAACACGTAGCTTTTTAATTGCATGTATTTAATGAAAAGCAGCACTGGGCCTGTTGATTTGCCTTCAGGAGGTGCCTCGGTACCACCTGAAATCTCAGTGCTGCCGGTGGTTTCTCCTCGGGACAGCTCTGTGCTGCGCTGAGCATGCGGGGATTTTACCGGGCCGTTCTTGATGCTGGGCTATAAACCGTGGGGGGACACAGAGCGGGGCCTGTGTGCGAGCAGCGAACTCGGGAGTACTTGTGTGTCCTTTGTCCTGTGGCTTCTTGGGTAAGAAAGGAGATTTCTGTAAACGACGGCAAAATCCTCAGGGTCATCATGGCCGTGGCAGCTTTGGGGAGCTCTGCAGTGGCCGGGACGAGGTACCCAGCCCTCGGGCTGTGCTCTGTGTCCGCTCCTGCTCCACACGTACCTCTGCGCTTGTAAAATGGACGTGAGATACGTTTACATCTCCGGATCTAAACCTTGGGAAGCTTTACTTCACCTTCCTCTTACGCAGTGTTTGTCCAGATGCCCTTCTGAATCGTTCCGCTAAACCTCAGGGAATTTTGTGGTTGAAGAGGGGATTTACACAGACAGCGCGGTTGTCTCTGGGTGAATCTGGGTGATACCACTCCAAAACCTGCAAGTGGTCACGAAATGACAAAGAAGGGTTTCTCTGAGGATGCCCTTTCCGTATGCACTGGTGGGGGTGGATGTAAGGCCATTCTGCTGTTCTGCGGAATGAATTCAGTCCCTTTCTATTCCCTTTTGCTTACAGCAGGTTTAACGCACTCTGTGCCTCTTGAGTTTGCTTCTCTGTGACGCTACTGGAAGATAAATAAATACCTCTTCGTTTTAGCAGTGAGAGCAGTATTATTATAATTTCTACATAAAAGTATTACGTTTAACCTGCAGGGGTGGTAGGTTCAGAAGTGCAGACATAGGGCTGTGGGGCACTGCCCGGCGTGCAGGCAGGATGATGCAGCCCTCGGTGACAAGCGTGCCCGAGGAAGAGGGGAGCTCAGGCGGGGGTGAACAGCCCATAAGCCCCAAGTCTGCCGCAGCCTGGGGCTGGGGTTAGCTCTCAGGCAGTGGCTTTGTCACCAGAAACACACCTTTTAGCAGTGTAGCAGGTGAGGCTGATGGTGCGAATGTTCAGGAGTGATCTTGGGAGTCGGAGCCAGGGAACCTGTGCAGGGCAGAGAGACCCTCCCAGCTGGTACTGGGGGCACCCGGCTGAGCAGGGACCTGCGGGAGGACTGGGGAGGGGGTTGAGTTTCCTGCTTTATTGGGTTTTTTTCCCTCCATGGGTGTGTTTGTGTGGAAATGGCGACTCACTACAGGCAGCAGTGGTGGCTGGGAGGGCTGGCTGACAAATCTGGTGGGACGTGGCCAGCGTTTTGCCATGGTGGCTGACAGCAGAGCCACCGCAGCCTTGAAATAGCCCCCTTTGGTGCACTACCCCCGAGGCCGCGGAGCACCAGTGCCCTCGGGCTGAGCAGAAAACAGCGGGGAGAGATCGTGCACAAGGGGAAGTTAATATCTAAATGTGATTTTTATCTTTGCTTCCTGGGTTGCAGATAAGATCTCTCTAGGGCATACAGAATTTGAGACTGTGGTTTCTGGAGCTATAAATGTAACACCACTGTATTTTCACTAGGTCTGAGGACAAATACATTGACGGAAACCTTATCTCTTACATTACCCAAATGGCTTTAACGATACCAAGTCAGTAGGCTAAAAGAAGTGTACGAAAGGTGACCTAGCAGTGACGACGGCTTTTCTACAGCTCGGATGTGTCGTGCCAGATCGTGCAACAATGCACAGCAAAGCGGCAAACGTCCGAGTGCTGCGTTAACTCTAAACTCAAACAAACCGCGTGCTTTGTTTGCAGATCCGACGCTTTCCAACCCAGCACAATTATGTCAGATGTTAATTACTCGGAGCACGTATTACATGGAGACTTATCTGTTTCAATGAACTGGTGTTGAACCGCAGGTTCCCAAGGGGCCTGGCTCTTGTCATGCCTCAGAGATAAATATTTGGGGGTTTCTAAGTGGAAACCTCTGCCGAGGCTCTGCACCGGGCAGGGCTCAGGGTCACAAGTACAAGGACATGACGGATGGCTCCAGTCACGTCCCACCGCAAGAACAAGGTTGCCTGAGCCCTGCAGGAGCCCGGAGCTGCCTGGGGACCCCCAGCTGTGGCACAGCCTGGATTGCAACCCTGATCCCTTGGCAGATGATGAGCAAAGTTCACATCATTCTCAGTCATTGCCCTTAGCAGCTACCAGGTTCCCCAAAGGACAGAATGTATTTTTTGGGGTGCCACTTGTCTGTGTTTCTTAAGAGCAAAGTGCAGGGAGTTCCTGTTCTACAGCAAACTTAAGAAAACCTAGTTTTGTTCCAAATCAAACTATTTCAAATGGTCAAAATGTCCTGATAGCCACCCGTTCTGGGAGTTGGTCAATCGGGCTAACCTTACCTGAATAACGTTTTGAAACCAGGAAATTAAGAGCATTGTTACAGTAAATGATACCAAGTTAAGGAGACTCTTTCTTTCCTTACCGGGTGTACAGCTCATATTAACCCAGTTTAAGTAACAGTGGTTTATTTTCAATCAGCCATCACTTAAATCTGGCCTCACCTGTAATTTGCATTAGTCAGAATGAGCTCGTGAGCATCTCCCACCTCCTCAGCAGCTCTCCAGCTGTGGTCCTGTGGTGGTTGTGTCACCTTCCCAGGGCTGAGGGTTTGCTGGAGATGACATACGGCAGCCTGGGATGAGTTTTGAGGGCTGGAAGTGGTCTATCAGCCTCCAAAACCGGGCTGCTCTTGTAGGGTGCTTCTGACCCAGCAGGAAAAGTTTCACTGTAGATTCACTCATGAGGTGGATGGAGATGTCAAATGTAACGGTGATGTGGTCCAGTATGGTACCGGGAAATGCTGTGGATCTATCGGAGGAGCTGTGAAACAAATCCAGCCAAGGTGAGGAGCAATAAAGCGTAGGTGCATCAGGAAAACGCAGACCATCACGGCTTGGGGTTGTTCTTCGTTCTGAGCACACCTGTTGTTATTTTTTGTAAATGCTCATGGTTTGATAAGCATTCTGGGGAAAAAACAAAAACACCCCAGGTTTTTATAAAAATTTAAGGACCCTTTGCCTTCTGTTTTAATATTTGTTTTTCAATACTTCCTTTTGGTATCTCAGGTATTTCTTCTCTACTCAGCTGTTCTTGGTAAATGCGCACAGAGAGACGTCACTGGGGTTTAGCTAGGAAAAAGCTCTGCTAATTACTCCATCACATTTAGACAAAAAAACCCGAGAAGTGATAAATTAATCATTAGCTTGAAAAGAAAGAGCTGCATATATCCCACACATTTCCATACAGGTGGGAAACACTTTTTTCCGTCTGGCTGCCTAAACTGTTAATAGAGTCGCCCAGCAATTTAAACATGCCCTTAGCTGCACAAACAAAGCCTATTTCTCAAAGATATAGAAAACACATAAGAGCAAGGGGATACCAGGGGATTACGCTGCAAGTCCGCCGTGTCGGAGGGAGGCGGCTGCAACAACAAAGAGCAAATTCACGGCCGGGGTCCTGCCCCGTATGAGGTCATTTTCTGTTGAAGTTGGGCTCATTAGTCGGGCCGGCTTGTTGATACAGCTCGAAGTGCGGGTGACAAGTGTGACTGGGTTTGCTGAACTAGGCCTGCCCACCGCACCCAGCACGCAGAGATTCATCATTGTCTCTCTCTGGGAACAGGACCATTAATTACACAAACTGCCCGAGCCGAATTTTCCAGCCGCGTGTCTCCCCGAGGTCATTTCTGTCCCAGAACCATCAGATTTTGACAGCGGAGTGTTTAAACAACATGAAAGCGGTTTATTTGGGACAATAAGGGAGAGGGCTGGGTCATAGGACTTCATTAGGTAACTTCCTCCGCGTCGGAGGGGGTAGGCTGGCCCCCGACCAAACCCCCAACCAGGGCTACCTCTGCGGTCCTGCCCATCACCCTCCTTCTGCCAGAGCAACCCCGGGCCGCGTTTGGCTGCGGGGCTTCAGGATGAGGAAGCTCTGGATGAGCCGAGCGTCATCACACCACCTTTTCTTCCGGTGTAAAATACGCTGACCGCAAGATCCCAGTTGCAAGCCCTTCCTTTTGATGTATTTTGTTAAGCAGCATGGGTAAGCATCTTCACTTGCCACCATGGGAACGTCGCTCTCATGAGGAAAGTTGGCTGCTCCTCCCAGCACTGCCCGCTCCAGCCCAAGCACTCAGGGTGGCTTTTGGGTGGCCACAGACAGTGTTTAATTCAGATAATCCATCCCAGAGGCTGCTGAACGCACCATTAGTTTTCCTCGGTTGAGTCTGGGGTTTGAGCAGAAGTCTCAAGCAAGACCTGGGTCTTGCTTGCAGAAGTGGCTTGAGATATTCAAGCCAGCAAATCGTTTTGTGCTTATCACCGCAATGCTTCACTGTGTGGTCATAGCAAGGAGTTACTGAAAATACTTTTTTGAATTTTTTTATAAAGAAAATTATTACTTGAATCTAGCTTTTTTATTGAAAATTGGGAGCTAAACCTCTTGGACCAAGTTGCCTTTTTTTTTTTTACTAATGTTGCATAATAAAGTAATTACATAATTAGTAGTAAATTATTTACAGAAATGATTCTTTAAACTCAGGACAAGAAGTGGATCTTTCACTTCTCCAAGTGAGAAAGTAAGATGAAGTGTCTGGTCCAGGAGATTTCTATGCCAGCCGGGAGGCTGGGTCAATGCTGAGGAAGGAACAGCCCCAGGGAAAGTCTGGTCCGAAGCAGGTGACGACGACGTGGTACAGCTGAGGGGACGCAGGGATGCTGCTGGGGATGCGGCACCCCACAAGGATGCTCCGGCTCCTCCCGCTCAGCGGCTCCCAGGCACCGAATCCACCCGGAGGTTTTTCACCTCCCATTTTAGTTCACACAGACGTAGAAGTCTCTGTGACCAGCGGTGGATTTAGAGGTGGACTTTAGCTAAAATCCAGGTCTTGAGCTCCGGGGACGGCTGGAGCACAGCGTCTCTGCTTGGGTGGGTCTGCGTATCCTTTCGGTGTGCTGTGCGCTGGCAGTGATGGATTACAGCACCCAGCCATTAGCGCAGCGGTTTAGAGATGAAATATTAGTTGCGTTTTCCACATGTTGGTCTGGATTTTGTTTCTGCCCCGAGCGCAGGCAGAGTTTGCCGTAGAGCCCAGCCGTCCCTTTGAAACCCCTGCTACGACGACTCTGCCGAAGGTGGAGGGAGGGCGTTGCAAGCCCAGATTTTCCTGCCACTGTGATGGGGTAGCGTTGGGAAATGTCAGGCTGCAGCGTATGGATAGCATTGGGAAAAGGCTACACTTCATTTTACTCTAACTAGAAAGTTTGTTCACCCAGAAGCCCTTTTGGGGGAGCTACTTATATTCTAATCTTGTGGTAATAATGAAATGATACAGGAGTCAGGGGATAATGAAGACAAACGGATTTCCTAATGCACTGAGCACAAAAGGAAGCAGAGAAGGGTTTCAGCAACAAGACAAAAAAATAGTTTATTTTAAATAAAGATTACAAAAATAACCTACTGTCAAAGATGATGCGAAAACCATTAAATAGCAATTTAACGTAATTATAATCATGGGTGAGCTAAGGGCTATCTTACACAATTACAATCAATCTTTCTGTCTGGATGTGTTATCCTGAGCCCTTACTCCTGTCTCCAGCCCTGCGTTCCCCCTGCAGAAATGCTCTTTCTGAGCCTTTAGAAAGGCTCTTTCATGGAGCCTTTAGAAAGAGGCTCCATGACCACCAAAGCCATCGGGACCAAGCGATATCCTCCGAGGGCTGACAGAGAAACCCACTCAGGCTCTGCCTTCGCCGACTGCAACAGCCCTTTTAACAGCCGCCTCTGGAGTTAATAACCGAGCGTGGTACCTTTCTGCCGCCGATTGCTATAAAACGATGTCTCGCCAAACGAGTAGCAGATGGCACCATCATGGTTGGCTGTGTTGAAATTTTATGAGCATGGTGGGTCCTTATTTACTAAACTAGCAGAACCGTGCACGCACCAGATACTTAAAAAGAAGAGCATCAAGCAGCCGGACTGCGCCGTGCTCATCCACATAATGTATTTCTCCTCTGGAAAAAATAAGAAATAATGTTAAAGGGAGAAAGGAAGTTCAAAAGTGTTTGCTTCAATAGGAAAAGCTAGCTGTTGACCTGCAAAAATGCCCTCCAAAAGGACACTGGGAGAACCTTCAGGCTGGGAATTGAAGGACTGAGCAAGTGCCCGTAGGTGCTGGTGGGATCCTGCCCACCAAGGCTTGCGGTGGTCTTGGCCAGGATCCGGTGTGGGAGGTGCTGGTGTGTGATACCCCATGTCTCACTGCAGCGTTTCCAGTCTGAAACAAAGGCTCCTCTGTCAGCGCTCAGTGAAGAACCCAAGAAAAGAATAATGAAACTAATCTCAGTAATCTAATTTAGTGGCGGTTCGAAGGTTTCTGTGAGCGTGGGAAGTTAATCAGAGAGACTAATTAATAGGGCTTGGAGCTGCCTTCCATCGCTCGGCAGCAGTTTTGGTAATGCTGGACAGAAACCCCCATCCTGGGGGGCTGGTGGGACCATCCCACCCCACCTGGCATGATTCGTGGCTCAACAAGGGTCTGCAGTTTGGCTCTGGCTGCTGCCAACATCTTTGGACATGCTGGGAAGAGGTCGTGTGCCTCTTATTCCTGTGAAAATCAATGTGGAATGCCAACCATTTTCTCTTCTTGCTGATGGGACTAAATGTGCTGGTCCCAAAGAGGTCTACACCCTTCTTTGCAGCACCTGGAAATGCAAAGAGAAGGCAATGCTGGAGCAGAAGGGGTGGCTGGATGTTTCTCTGTTGGCTGGACGTTTCTTCGTGTCCCAGTTGTTGTTTTCTTGTTTGTCCAACACAGTTTAAGAACATTTGCATCTGTTTTAAGAAGTTTCTGTGCCTACATGAGACAGTTGTACCAAGCAGTTGATGAATCCCACCAACAACATCGTGGATATGGGTCATTAACAACTTGTTCTGGGTTCACTGGCTCCTCAGTAGCATAAACTTGTTTGGGCAGTGTCCTGGTTTCAGCCCGGATGGGGCTAGCTTTGTCTTCAGCAGGTCCTGTGTTTTGGATTTAGTGTGCGAGAAATGGTGCCAGCGCTGCTGGGGTTGGTGCTGCTGAACGATCAAGGACATTTTGCAGTTTCCCAGGTTTTGCTGCTGTGCAGGTGCAAAACCTGGGAGGGGCAGAGCCGGGAGAGTTGACCAAGGAGAGTGTTCCATGCCAGAGACGGCACGGCCGGTGTGAGTGGGGGTCGGGCATTGCCCCCTTGCTCAGTTCCTTGTTTGGTTCGCTTTCTGCTCATGTTCCCTTCTTGTTACCTTATTTTCATTTCGTTTTGTTGTTTTTTGTTCAGGCCTGTTTGTTCGGCTGTTTGTTCACTCGTGCTCTTTCTGGAACTTGCTGTTCTGGGATGGCTGCGGGGGAATATCCCTGCTCCCTGGCTGCTGCTTGGGGCGGGCTGTATCAGTCGTCAGGTGGTGAGAAATTGTGCATCATTCATTTTATGTATACTATTATCCTTACACATTATTAAGTTATTATTGTCATTAATATATTTTTATCTTTTTCTTCACTGTCCTGATGAACTGTTTCTATCTCAAACCATGAGTTCTCTCTCTCTCTCTCTCTCTAATTCTCCTCCCCACCCCACAGGGGATGGGGCAAGTGAGTGAGCAGCTGCCTGGTATTCAGGTACCGTTTGGGGTTAAACCATGACAAAGCGGTGATGTTATATATAACATGTTCTCCACCACAGTCTGCAGCCTCGCAGCAAGGCTGGAGCATCCCTGGAGCTCACTCCTGGCCCGGAGCATCCCTGCTAGAAAGAGAAGTTGTTAGTAAAGGGACTGGGCCCAGCAAGGCAAATCTAATAAGCATCTTCTGTCCTATGTGATGGGTGTGCAGCCACAGTGGGACAGCGACCGTGGGATCCATACCGGGCAGTCAGGATGTGCAAACCCTCCTGGTGATGATTTTCTTGTTTGTGCTTCAGAGTCACTGAAAGAGAGTAATAGGATAGGAAAACCAGTAAGATCAGGCTGTCATAAAATAGCACTAATGATCCTTAATTTTAAAAGCCTAAGACATTGTTTATAGACGGGCTTCCCAGAGCACGGCCACCAAATGCTTGCTGCGAAGGCAATGGTGCAGTTGATAACCCTGGCCATGTGCTGGAGATCCCTGAAGGTCCCAGCTTTTGTTGAGGGGTCCCATCAGTTTTCCTCCTTTTGGCTAAATCAGTGGCTGCAGGAACCTGCCGGCTCCAGACCAGGTTTGCCAGCCAGGTTGGATTCTGCTGGTCGCAGGACCCAGTTTTGGCCAACTTGGCCATCTCAGCAGAGCACGGTATGAGCATCGTGGGGTGCCGGCACGGCAGCACCGCACTCACTGCAGGAGCAGCCCCTAGGGATTTGGGGGATTTTAGGTCCACGTGAGTGATGAAAATGCCTCTGCCTCAATTTCCCACCCCTGAGTGAGACCTGGGAGCATCTGAGCTGCTGCGAGTAAATGGCAAGGAATAAAATGCTTTAAGAAGACCCAACAATGGGTCTGTGGGAGGCACAAAAGCTTCGGCTCAGGTAGCTCCGAGCAGCTCCTTCTGCCTCCTCATGAGCTGAGGAACCCTTCCCAATCCACCACGCTGGTACTTTCCAGGACGATCTTAGCCACGACGTGGTCTGGATCACAAGAAAAAACCCTTAAAAAGGAGAAGTGAGCGAATAGCAGCCAGGACCAAGGGGTTGACAGCAGCATCAGGGAGCTCATTTCATCTCCAAGCAAAGCGGGGCTGGGGATTAGCTTCATGTAAAAGATTGTTCTGAGGGGGGAAAATGTACTAATTAATTTGATTTTCATTTGGAAAAGGGGCAGTGATTTGAGAGCTGAAATTGCCTGATTACTGCCAGCACATACATTTCTCCTAGAAATGTGGCTGCAGTTTATCCTAATCATATTCAACTTTAGGCAATGAAAATACTTCTTGCTATTTGTTTTGGCTTCTCTTGCTGTTACAGCGTCTGCAAAAATATGTCATGCGTGAAATGCTCCCCTATAGTTTGACAAGTTATTCCTTATGCTCGCTAATTTTTCATTAAGAAAAATGACAGAAACACCAGATATCCAGTAAGGTCTCCGTAATAGCTGTGCATCAAGATTAAAGACTTGCTGGAATTGCTTTGTCTCCATTATTTTAATGTATTTGTTAAAAAGAAAGTCTCCCAACCCGTTCCTGCACTTCTCGGGCTACGACAGCTGGAACTTTGCCTCTGTAAAACATGCACGATAGGTTGTAATGTATAGTTTGTCCAAGGCAAATCTGCTGGCGAGCCTGAGCGGTTACACGCATGTTCGGCCAAAACCTGCCTCTAGCTGGCTCGGGGTGCTGCTGGCGGTTGAAGGGGGGCAATTAGTGTTATTATAGCAGAGAGCGGAGGTTCCAACCAAAACAAAGGCGTTGGTGGATTAGGCAGCCTAGAAAAAGGGAGCACAGCCAGCCTCTGCCCCAGCTCCAAATAACTCCTCAACGGGGTCATGCGCTGGGTGCAGGGGACCACAAGGTACCCAGGCAGGTTGCTTGGGGACGCGGAGCTGAGCATTTGTGGTGTTTCTTGCCGATGCCTTAGGGAAGAGCAGGAGTGGTGCTTTGGAGGTTATATTCGAGGCTGGAACCTCCACAGATATGTTCTCTAAATTCCTGCAAGACCTGGGAAGGTCTGAGGTGGCCAGAGGATTTGGTGCGTTGATGAGATGATGGGGGTGAGAGGGAGGATTTAGGGATGCGAGGACCCCAAGGGCTGAGGCTGGAGAAACCGCTGCACGAAAGGAGGTCAGATGTTTTGAGTGCAATAAATGGTGCTTTTTACAATGACCGGTGTTGTAACCTGCCGCGCAGAGTTTGGTACAGCAGTGGCAGAGAGCGAGGCGGGTCCGTCCCTTACCCGGGGGTGCCTCTGCAGAAAGGGGATGCGCAGGAATGAGGTAACTGGTATTTTAGGGTATTTTTAAGGCCGTGTTGTACATCAGCCTCCTTACTCCTACCACGCTCTGCCTTGTATTGTCAGCTTCCTAAAGCACAGGGAAATCTTTTGTAAAACCCATTAAACGGGATTCGAGAACTGAAGTGCACAGCTTGACTGAGCTGTGTCTGATCGAGGGTTTGAAGCTCCTACAACAAAGCAGCAGTAGGTGAGAAAATTGGTATTTAGGTACCCGAAGTAACAATTTCCCCGCACAGATCAGCCCATGCCTTAAAGCACGGAGCAAACTTGGAGATGCAGCTGCAGAGAGCCATGGACCGGCTTCCCGGGCTGCTTGGGAGAACGGGGGTGAGGCTTAGCACAGAGTCATTTACATGGTAATTAATAGCGTCTGTGCATGCGGAGGAGCGAGGGCGGGTGTCTCCCCGGGGAGCTGCCTCGTCCCACCGTGCTCATGGGGAGCCCTCGCCCCCGAGAGCGGGGAAGGAAGCAGAGCCCCCGAATAGCTTCATTTCCTCAAGGACTTTCCCGAACAGATGGGTTAAAATTGCTATAAAAAAAGGAATCCCAAGACAGGGAAATATAATGAGCTATGGGCAAGGGGAAAAATAAATGCTGAGGGATATTTATGCAGCATAGGGAGTAGATAGATCAAATCAGAAATTCCAATTAAGTCCATAATTTATTTCAACGGAAATAATAAAATTAGAGATGGGCCCAAGTGGCGAAATTCAGATTGAGATCCTGATCCAAAAGGCATGTCTGGTCTAGGTCCATGTCTAGTAATCTCCATCCTGTCATAACAGACAGCATAGACCTGCACCCAGCGGCAGGCCCTCCAAAAGCTATGGTGGAACCTGGTTACATAGGCTAGCAGGCCTCCAAAGGGCATCACAAACGGTAGATATTGTGAGATGGGATAATTTTTTTAAAAATACATAAATATCCCTCAGCATAAAATGTGCAAGAGGAAAGGGTACATGATGGAAAGACAAGCTATATACGTTGAATAGAAGGAGAAGGGTTGGTTTCCTAACACAGTGATTTATCAGGCCCAACAGCCATTGCAGTCCCTGCTGAAAAGTTCTGCTGGCAAAAAGGAAAAATCCCCTTGGTCTTTCTCTTCTTTAATCTAGCAAACTGGACCGATGTCCCAGCAAAAGCGGGACGTCCTTGCTAGCAACCCAAGGCAAACTCCAAAGAGAGTTTGAGAGGGATAGAGAAACATATTTGGGGGGGGGCTTGCTGCGTATCCAGGTGTCTGCAGCCACAGGGCACGGCTGGCATGGGGGTGCGCTGGCACTGGTTTGTAATGGGAAGAGGCAATTGTAAAGCTGTGGCCAAGGAGCTGCCCTGCTTGCTGCAGGATTGCTCTTCATGGTACCGGTGTGCCCCACTTTAATTCAGCATCAGAATCACTGGGATTGGCGCAAACACAAACATTTCCCCAAGCTCAGAGTGGGGAAGGAGATAGGCAAATTTCTTAGACCCCATAACAGTAAGTGACAGAATACCTTGAAACACAAAGAGATGATGAAGATGGATCGTCATCTTCAGCTCTCACATTCCAGCAGTCCATGGCGAGCCCGAGGAGGCCGCAGAAGTAATCAACCATCTGCAAAGTGCATGAACCGGAGCTCCCTCCTCCTTGAGACCTGATCAAGAAATAGCACGTAACACCCTGCCCAAACAGCCCTGATTAAGTGAGTGGGAATTAGCGCTGGGGAATGCCAGGACAAAGAATGAGCAGTTCCCCTTTCACATGGTTTGGCTCATGATGTGAGGAATTAAAAGGCTGGTAAAAGCCGCTTGCTGCAGATTTATGAAAGGATAAGAGCGCAGCATTTTTAATCTCGTTTCAGCAGGGCTCCATGTTGCAAATAGTTACTTGTTATAAAAAAAAATTCTCAGTGCTTGACCTGGAATTACTCTGGGTTTGGTGCACGGCTCAGCTCCGTCACTGTTGTGAGTAGCGTCCTGGGAGGGTCTGGGGAGCGGCCGCGGTGGCACGCAGCCTGCCCCAGCACCCTGCCTCAGCACCTTGCCCCGGCACGTGGCCGGGTCGCGATCAGGGTGTCCCCACTGCCTTTGAGTTAGCACCTATACGGGTACCGCTGACACGGGCATCTGGGGGAATTACAAGGGAAAAGCCTCATTTTCTCCTGTAACTGAGTGACCTGAAAGAGCATCATCTTGGTGGCTGCCTGTGCAGCTTGCTTTAATAATAACAGTAATAGGTACCGGGGAGTGGGTCTGTAAGGTTTATTTCTGCCCGGGTCGCTCACCAAGCACCTCTACTTGGGTGTGTGTTACGATGTTGTCAGGGATCCCCATCCCGTGAGCCCGATCCCTGTGTGCTAAGCGGATGGGGTAGAGGGATCCCACCGCTGCAGATGCAGCCAGGGCCACCGAAGCATCAACAGTAGCAACCAAAACTCTTCTGCAGGCCGGGGGTTAACCCCGCACGGCCGCCCCTGCCCACGCCGCCGCACCGGCTGGCGGGGCGCTGCCGGGCTTTGGTTTCAAAGCCTCGCACCTCCTCGGGAGACCGGTGTTAGCATTTCATTTTAGCCTTCCAAATGCTATATGTCCGCAACACTCGTGAGTCATGTTTTCCACTCCCTATTATTTAACACGGCGCTTTGAGCCAATTTATTTTATGGACCGAAGTCGTCGTGATTAGAAATGTATGTTTTCAATAATGACAATGTATTTTCCCTCCCTCCACCCCATTCAACCCCTCAATTTACAAAATGGAGGAAAGTATTTTAAACATGTAGATCAAAATTACACACCAGCTTAAATGTGTCACTTTTTGGCACAGACATCTCATTTCTCAGCCAAGACTTGCAACTAAGATTTCTGCTCCTCTATTTTATTGATTTCTTTTTTTCTTTCCAAGAGCACAAATAGCCACTTAACCAAAAAAAAAAAAGTTAACCCCTAAGCAACTGCTCCATTTGCTTCTTTGGGGCTTTGGTTTTGTGCTAATCCAGTGTTTCCCATAACCATGGTGGCTGCTCCAAACTGTCTTGGGTCCTTCACCTTTGGCTGAAACCAGTTGATGGCTCCACCTGAGACCTCCTTCAGCAGTCATGGGATTTTCCAGGTGCAAATATGGGTTTCTTAAATAGAAAAGTCTGAATCCTCTGTAAACAGAGGCTAATTTATATCCTAGCATCTCATTTCAAAGGACTTCTAAGTTTCTCATATGTCATAGCATTTAATGCACTGTGTAATTAAAAGGGGAATCATAGCTGCAAACACGAATGGCTCATTTGCAGCTGGGAAAAAAAAAAAAAAAAAAAAAAGAGAGAATATGAAAAGCTTGTTGGCTGCACCTGCACTGTGTTTATGCAAGGGGAAGATCCCATCAGCAGAGTGGGTTATGTTGAGGTTGGAAATGGGGTATATTCAATGACATGCTGCACAGAGAACATTTTGTCTCCTGGCACGTGCAGAATCAAACACAATCCTATGGTGAAGGTTAGGGGGTTTCCCAGGCTTCTCCGTGGCCTCAGGTAATAAATACATGTACAGACACACCCACATCCATCGTTATCCCAGGAATTAACCAAAACAGAGAAAGTGCGTCCTTGGTTGAGTTCAGTTACCGAAGCTGCGCTGGAGCCGCCAGGTTAAACCTGAGCAAGGGCTTTGAGCCGCAGGAACAACGGGGACGGCGTGGCCTCCTGGGTCCGCGCCTCTGGGTGGCTGCGGGGCAGGGTCTGGGGACGCCCGGGGCATGGGCTTTGTGCCCGGCACCTGCCTGATGCCAACGGCAGCAGAACTGAGCTGCCCGTTCGCAACACCCCTGGAAACGAGCATTGCAGGGGTCCTCGCCCTGCAAACCAGCAAACAACCGTCCTCTCCCCCCTCCCCACGGTGACAGCTGCACGCGCTTCCCAGGCTGATGGTATATGACAGGTCTGATGTGAGCAAGGCTTTTCATTTACACTACGTAGCAGTTAGCAACAGATGGAACCATAAGATCAAGATATAGTCCAAATAATTAAGAATCGTGTTTTTAATTGTGCCTTTTCAACAAGCATTTCAAATGCTTCTTAAATCAGCCGTGCGGTTGTTGATATAGGGAACAGTTGCAATATATTTCGTTTTGCGACACACATTGAAACGGCAAAGAGACTGATCCGAACAAGATGCGCGAGTGCCTTGTGTTTGTGAAAGGTTTTTAGCAGCTCCGGTTGGGTTGTGATACCCAAGGGAATAACCTGATGGGTAAAGTAAAGCACATTTGATTTTACCCTTCTGAAGGCTTTGGGCTTTATCCTTCCAAATGCTATGCTTTCAGACGGATCAAACTGTTTTAAACTCTTGTAGCTCCTGCGTGAGTTCAACATTGAGGTACTTGGGTAAACTGAGGCAAGGAGGTCCTATGGGCCAGGTTATTTGGGGGGGAGCAGGAGCACTGAGCACTCCTCACCTCTTTTTTCCTTTGCTCAAGCCTTTGACCCAGCAGGACTAAAAGCTTTCCCAAAAGCTACGTTATCTAGCGGTGTTACAGAAGAATATGATCCGAGCAGCCTGTTTTTAAACTCAGATGAACTGAATGTTCCCTAACATCAGTGTTCTCACTCAAAAAGTTGAACTGAAAGATTTTGCGTCCTTTGGAAAAAAAAAAAAAAAAAATGATCCTACTTGGCTATTCTTTTAGGCATTTAACCAAAGTAACTGGATGAAAATCAAACCTGATAAACCGGTGGCTTGGAAGCTGTCCCGTCGCCTGCCGCCCTTCCCAAAGCGCACAGCAAGATGCTCAGAGAGGCAAAATCCTCTCGTGCCTCTGGGAAGGGGCTGTGCCCCCCCAACGGCAAATGGCCCAGTGCCAGTGCTTGGGGGGGTGGTGGGAAAGACGCTTTACGGGGGACGGCTGAGAAAGCATTCCCCCTTGGCCGTGGGACCGTCGCCTCGCAGCAGCTTTCTGCATGGTGCCGCACCGATGCTGTGCACGCTAAAGGCTTTGATTTGGGGAGAGTAGGTGCCACCCAGCTGTGGACCCCAGCTTCCCACCAGCACGGGATGGACCTCGGGGCTCTTCCAGGATTAGCCAGTTGTGGGCCAGCATGGCTCAGGGTGCTGCGGGACCGCCGTGGCTCTGGGCTGCCTTTGCAAATGCAAAGGGAGAGGAAGTCATGTCCTTCAACATTGTGTATTTTTAGCTGTCCCTTAAAATGCCATTTGGTGCCATCTCTTGTTCTAAGGGGTTTCAGCACCATCGCAAGGTGCTTTGGGGGTGTTTCCGTTCATTATTGTCATTTTAGGAGGTCATTTGTTTATCCTCCAGTTGGAAGAGAGGATAAAGCCTCATCCAGATCCAGCTGAGAGCCAGGAGGAGCCTGCGCAGGTGAAGTGCCCAGATTTGCTGCTGGCCCCGTGGGTCCGGTCCTCGGGAGCCTTGGCCAGCCTCTCCGAGCAGGCGCCTTGCCGGCTCCAGCGCTGCCGTGGGGGCCGCGCGGGCTC
>KL264047.1:41634-57046 GCA_000699545.1 Podiceps cristatus
GGGAAAAAGGGGGGATCAAGGGGAGCATCCAAGCTCCACCATCCCCAGCATCTGCTGGCACGAGTCGGACCACAAACGCTGCCTGCGCGTGGTTACTCCCCACCTTAATTTATATTAAATGTGACCGCATCATTCAAACTATCGCTGCGCTCTTCTGTTTGTGCAGGTAATGATGATATAGACTCATTTATGCAAGATTATCCTTTTATCACATTTCCAGACTCATTTATGAGGCTCATGTTTTCCCCCCAAGGGCATCATCAAGTGAGTTAAGTTGTACTATTTGCCTCCTGCGGTGAACTGGCAGGAGCCTACTTCATTGACTGATGAGGGCTGCTGCCTTCGCCAAATAGGGTCTGTGTGATGGATATTTTACTTGTGAATATTATAGCTGGAAATTAGCATGTTTATTGAGGTAGAATGCGTTTGTTTACATTCTGCTACCCATGGTATTACCTTTTATGACCTGAGTTATTTAGCTGAAGATAAGCATAAGTGCTCCTATTTGGGGGAGGGGAGAGAGGGGGAAAAAAAATTAATGAACTACTAGAAATCAAATTATGCCTTAAATAAGTGACAGAGGTGCCTCTCTGGGTGCTGCCCTGATCCCCTCACCTGGGCTGGGCCGGCTCGAGCAAAGAGGGGTGGGAGGGAGAGACTCGGCTCAGTTTTACCTACAGTTTTACTTATTTTTGCCTAACAAGAAAGAGGCTTTCTGGAGAGGAAACCATCCCACCTCTCTTGAAGCATCCAACAGCAGTTGGACACCCTGTACTGGGGATGGTGGGTGGAAGGGCTCGGGGTCTCAGCCCACCCCGCAGGGCAGCCCCTGCAGACCTCCCCTTTCCAGGTTCGTTCACCATCCCATTTCCTTGGCTACACAGTGAGAGCCAGGGCACGGCCTGGCTGAAGGATTAGGAGAAGAACGATTAACTTTATATTCCTAAGGAGGCAGCAGCTAAATCAACCATTCCCGAATGTTAAAAGGTAAAAAAAAAAAAAATAAAAATCTAAACCTCAGGTTGCAAAGCTGCCCGGCAGAGTTTTCAGCATTACAGGAGCGTGCACAGCACAGTGCCATGGGTTCGTGCGTGCCTTGAGCTATGGGCAGGTAGATGCCGTCTTTCCCCATTCATTTCTACTTTTCATTTTTCTCAGAGATGCCATCCATCCTTTTTGGCATCACCTTCCTCTGTGAGGGCCAGCCGGCACACAGGCTCTGTCTTGTCCCCTCCATGACACGTGGTTGCTCCTCAACGGTGACAATGCCAACTCATTGACAACTGACAAACTCCCATGGGGTACTTAGGGCTGGCGGGAGCGTGACCAGTACGTTTCAGAGCAGACGTGCTTTCCCTAACCCGGGAAAGCTTTGGCCTATAAGATAATACATAAAGTGACCCTGATTGTGTCAAATTTTCCTAAAAAGCGTCGTTCCTTGCCTATTTAAAATGATACATTCATTATGTGAATTACCTGGATACTGAGTGACGGACCTCTGATGCAACCAGCACAGCAGTCAGTAGGGTGTGGAAAACAACACATTCCCAAACCCTACAAAATGGATGTCGTGAAACGCACTTAAATCCATACATCAAAACCTTGGGAACCCAGGCATGCTTTCTCCATTTTCAGAAATGCCTGTCTGGAGTAGGGAATTCACCTGGGCAAAAAGGGGACTGGGTGCGGACTGGGCACCCTGCTCCTGGGCAGGAGGTGTTTGTGGAATTAGAGATGAAGCCGGTCCTGCAGACTGCGTCAAGATTTAATTTCATTTTAAGAGGTGCCTGCCAAGCTCTCTTTTACTTGGTGCATGTCTGCAGACAAAAATGTGTTTTGTATCAAGTCAAAGAAACGTTCCTTTTCTCTTTCAGTGAAATTTGTCTCTAATTTTTATGGCCTTTGAATATATATTATCACGTGTGAGCAAAAGAGAAGGGAATTAGTGTCATGTCAGCCAGAGAGAAAAGAGGAGGTTTCAATGATAAGCAGGGTCGGTGCCAAAGCTCCCACGGTGCCGGCTCAGGAGCTGGGTCGGTCAAACGGGGCCAGGAAATCCTCCTGCTGCCCCAAAGTCCCACGAGCCTTTCCCTGGTCTGCCTTGGTCTGCGGGTTGAGACCAACACTCACACCCATGTCCCCTTCTCTGATCACCATCATGCGTGGACCCCTGCGTGTTGGTGACACGGAGGCCTCAGAGGACATGCAGCTGGCACCGTCAATGCCGACGCTTCCTCTGTAAGAATTGACACCTTTGGAGAGCAGCGATAGCATTACCCCATCAGCATCTGCCTATCTTGCTTTACTTACCATGTTAATTTGCTGCTGCGTGGCTCTCCAGGGTGAAATGGAGACAAATATGACTTCACTGTTACAATAACTAGTAATAAAAATTATGATTGCCAATATCTGGGAGGCACGCACTTGTGAATCGTAAGATGAAGCGAATTAACAGCTTGAAAAATTGTTGGCCCTGGTAGAAAGCAAAGCTGTAAATGCTGGGATTATTTCCCCTGCGACACTGCTGTCAGCAGGGGATGGTGCAAGCGGGGATGTTCTCCGGCTCCCACAAGAGATCATTTCCCCTTTCCCTCGGCAGTGTAAACCCCTTCGTCATGGGTGTCCGTGGGGCTCGGTGGAGTGTTTAATATATGGCAAATGTGGACATGTCATGCACAGATGTCTGTGAGTGTGTAAATCTGCTTTCGCAGGTTGGGTTTGGGAGCATCCCCAGGCCACGTGCGCGTGACAGCAGCCACAATGGTTTTGTGATCATGAAGTCATTCCTTCCCGAGCTCTTCCCTGACTGTTGGGCCAAAACTTGATGATTTATCCTGGTTCTGTGCCTCTTCCTGCTCTCCAAAAGAGCTCTCGATGCTCTCGTTATCCCCGTTCACTTCCTCTCTTCATCCTGCTTTTGGCCTTGAAGATACCATGATGTAATAAATTCTTGGGGCTAATTGTGCGTTATGTAGCAAATATTCAAAGCAAACAGTTTGCCCAATGGGCTAAAATACATTTGCATGAAGTGTTCATTGAGCAATTATGAATAACCTACAAGTTTTAAAAACAGCCTCTTTGTGGATAATTTGAATATTTGCTGCAAAGTGCAGCATTTGCTGAATTAATGAGTCATTACAGATATTTCACTGAGCTCTGGTGGCACTGCCTGCTGCTGCATGAAGGGGTTTTTTCTTCCATTGCACCTGTACCATTTCAGCAACATGCAACGCTTAATTTCTGCAAATTACTCCTACTAGAGCGATATGAAATACAACTAACTTGGGGGAAGGAGAGGTGTACTTTAATTAAATCATCTTTCAATTAGTCCTTGAGTGATGAGCTAAGGTGTTTTATCTCCATGCAAGTGGTACGAAACCAGCAAGGAGATGCACAGGGAGGGAATTCCACAGGTGGACCTTATAATCAGATGAGTTGCTCAATGATTTGAGATTCCTTAAAAGCAGCCAGACAGCTTTTTTGGGGGGATCCTCTTGCTGATTGCTTGGGACCATCCATATTTACAGCGTTAAAAGTCCCGATTCAATTAAAATCAGTATTTTCTGGAAGTGCATTTGGGCCCTAAG
Organism: Podiceps cristatus; assembly: GCA_000699545.1. NCBI lineage: Eukaryota > Metazoa > Chordata > Aves > Podicipediformes > Podicipedidae > Podiceps > Podiceps cristatus. The sequence goes on from KL264047.1 coordinate 45,222, forward strand.
GACTACGGCAAATTGCACAGACCAATTCAAATATGCCATTGATCTGACACTTTGTGATGAGGAGGATGCAGAACGCTGCATCCCTTGTGTATAGATACTGGATTTGGTGCTTTGGGATCTCTTTCTCAGCTCTGGGACTCTGGCTCTGCTCCCCACAGCACTTTTGGGGAGCGTTCCTCGGGGAGCGCAGAGTGAGAGACTCTTTGCCGGTCACACCAGATGTGGGTGTCATGGCCCCATTTGTCCCTTCCGTGGTGACACTTGCACCCTCAGAAGTGAGAGATACAGGCACCATCCGAAACATCTCCAAGGTGGGATAGAGATTTCACCATTCATTTCCCTTTGGATTCTTTGCTGGAGAAGGAGATGAATGGCTGAATGCTTCCCAATATATAACTCCCTCGACAGCATTTAGTATGGTGTAAAGTTTTCTTAATGATTTATTGTCCCTAGTGTTTTAGACAGACAAAATATGTTTGCAATCTGTCCTGCCTGACACTGAAAACCTGGGCTGGCGTATTGAGCCCTTCAAAGGAGAAGGACATCTTGTTTGAAGACATCTAAGAGCCTCTCAGGAAGCCAACATGAATTCCTCTGTGTCTCTGGTCTGAGTGTACGTCGCAGTTTGTGCAACCCAGGACCAAGCCCCGGCTGCTCCTGTAGCACAGCAGAGTCATTATTTATATTCAAGCTCAAGAGATGTCTTGTACACAAGCACTGCACCAACCTCTGTTATCTGAGGCTTGGAACAAATTCAGCCAAAGTCCAAGAAGTCCATTTCATTGACTCTGGCAACTCCTAGGTCAGGCTTTTCATGCAGGCAGGGTCATTTTTCTGCTGTTAGGCTGTGCTCAGGGAAACTTGATTTCAAGGAGGGGAGCAGGCAGAGACACTGAGGAGATCCTGTCCCACATTGAAGGGCATGTGCAGGATGAACCCATCCTTCAGACCACTATTGTCCAGATATAAAAAAAATAAATTTAGTAAAAAGAAAAAAAATCTAAGTGCAGTTTAGCAGCAGGATTTGGAATAAAATCATAAAAAGCAAAGAAATTCAAAGTGGCAGCAGCAATTTCTCCCTCTTCTCTCAACCTACCCAAGTATTAGAAGAACCAGTGGAATGCGATCCAGGGACCTACACAGGCCTAGTTTCATGCAAAATACCATTTCTCTGAAGTTTAGAAAACTGTATACAGTAACATAACATCAGGTTCTCCTCCCCTGTGAAGCCAGTAAGTACCATGTTCATGAGAACATCTATACGTACAATGGAGTCAGCAATACGCAAAGACCCCAGCTTGAATTTAGATTTTTGGCTGTATTAGGTTGCATAACAACCTTAATGTTACTTAAATGGAGGTGTTTTGTGTGTGGGTGCACGCGCGTATGTGTGTATGTGCATTAATAGCAATTTGTGATAGATGCCTTTGGGGCCCACACATTCAATAAGAAAAAAGGAGTTTTTATGGGAGATAACATAACTGTTTGCAATTTGGCTATTCATTGTATCTTTGGCATTTTATGTACTGCATTAGCTGAGGCAATTTCATGCATATGGATATAATGCATTAAGTAGAAGCATTTAAATATAGTGAAACTAATTTTATGATGATTAGTTGAAGGAAAACATTGCATTCGTATCATCTATATAGGAGCCAATTTGCATGAAAATGCCCAAAGTTGCTATGCCAACATTTTCTGTGTTGTCGGTCGGGGTCGTCTCTGTGTCAAGACTTTGTATTAAAAATCGGTCTCCAGTGCCCGTGTCTTTTAATTCATTGCAAGCTGTAGGCCATTTGCTCACAAAGCGCTTGCAGTAAAACAAATGAATAGCTAAAATACTCATTTGCATGATTCCCATTTGAAAACGATTCCCCTGAAATTAAGGAAGCGTGTTACTCGGTTGTGAAGATGGATGGGCAGATGAGCCATGCAATTAATATTTTTCGGCATTCTCTTTTAAAGCCCTCCTAAGACTAAAAGCAACACATGCTGCCTTCCAGACAAATTGGGTCCCGCAACAGTTCCAGGGCTGCCATGGCAGCAGCTTGTTCCCACTCTCTCCCCTTTATTGTCTCACTTACATTATGCAGTAATTAAAACTATTTACCATTCCTACTTATCTGCCATCTGCTGCCATTGAAGTTTCCTCTTCTTTATAAAGCCATCTTAAGCAGCAACAAGAAAAGTAACGGATTCAAGGACAAGTTGGGGGGGGGAGGTATGGAATTCTCCTTTTTATTAATAGGTAGCGGACCAGGACGAGGGCTGAGTATTATAAACGACTGGGTACTTATGTGCAGTATGTCGTTTACGTCCTGGCCACCACCATAAGAAGAGTTTTTTCTGGCACAAACGTGGGCACGTGGTAGAGGGAAATAGATACAACAGATGTATACGGTGCTATAGGCGCAGCGGTGGGATACGCCTCTATTTACACCAGGGTAAGGGGGAAGAAGGGTTGTGCTGACGGCTTCATTCACGCCTCAGCCAAGTCGGGAGGGGTGAATGGAAGGTTTTGATTTGAACGGACGCTGGCTTCGAAGCACAGAGGATTTTTAGCAGATCCTTGAATGGGTGCTGGGTTCATGCTGGATGAACTCCTGTAGGATGCACTAATTGCGGTCAGGCACGGATGTTAGGCAGAACCAGCACTTCATTTTAATACCTCAGAGAAATGAGGATGAAGATACCCAGGGATCTCCAGGCAAACAAAGGTGCTTGCAGGTCTTACTATGGAAAACACGGTTAGTGCTCGCGGCCTGAAGAGTGATTAAATCATCCCTAGTGCTGGCGGGGCGGGAAGTGATGACAGCCAGGTAAACGGAGCCTGCGGGAGACTCCGGAGAGCCCAGCCCCGAAGGCAGATTTAGGGAGGGCAAGACGTACCTCAGCAGGGCTGTTATACACTCAAATGGGCCAATAAAACAGCTCCCAGGGTGCTGTCGGTAATAAAAAGTGAAGAAGCCGGCAATTACTGTCGCCCTCATCGCATAACTCACGCTCCATATTATTTACAGTGACTCTAAAATTTAAAAAATCCAGTTAGCTTAATTGCCTTTCCTCCTGCACCGGTGTCAGCAAGAGAGGGCGGTGCGAGCCGACTGCTCCGGCGGCAAAACCCACCAACGGCTCCCAGGGACCAGCTCGCCCAGTGCTGGGTCTGGATGGGGTAATCAGTAGCGATCTACAGAAACATCGCACTTTGCTGGGTAACTGCTAAAAAGCCATTTTGGTAGTATATTCTCCTTTATTAAAACTCTGGCAGTCTGAGTTACTGCTGCGTAAACCCAGCCGTGGCACAGAGGACTTTGGCTGAGTTTTTTTATTCTTAGAAAGCTGTGGCAGTTTCATTAATTTTCCATCGCCCAACTACAATTGATTTTCCCAGTATTATTATTTTTTTTTTTTTTTTAGAAACTCGTTTCTATATTTCAACTGCTTTTCATGAGAGTTTGTGGTTTTGCCACCATCTCCTGGCCTGAGTAAAAAGTCGAGGAAAAGAAAGATGAGAAAATGTTTCGTTCTGGGTTTGGGTGGGGTTTTTGAAACCCCAAGTCTTAAACATCGGTGATGTTGGTATAAAGCATCATCCAAAAAACGGCGGCAGAAATATTCCCAAATCTATAAAAAATATGCAACACTGAGAAAAGTATATGTTTGCATTACAAACAATGCTGGCAAGGAGCTGGCCGTTCACTGGGGTGGCTTATTCGGTCTTACAGATATTTCATTCTCCCCACATCTGGAAGGATTTTATGGTTAGGTGAGAAGCAGCATCCAGTTTTTCAGTGCTTTGTGCAATTTCTCAAATACAGTGGAAAACCTCATGTTCAAAACGACAGTCATTTTCCAATCCATTAAATTCCTTTGTTAACGTGCAAATACTTTTCATGCCTTCCAAAGTACAGTAGGGCAGGCATTGTTGCACCAAATTATTTACAGACACACAACTGAAACCTAAAAACACGGGGCTCTTTCTAGTCTTTTTTTTTTTTTTTTTTTTTTTCCCTTGAGTGGGCTTCTCTCCAGATCAAATGCCCTTCAAACACAGGGAGACTGGAGCATCTCACGTGCATCCGAGTCCGCACCTGGCAGGACCGGACCACCCTGCTCTCCCCATCACGTTGTTTCTCCATAGTGCAGAAGCCTCACCCAGATATGGCTGATATCAGTAGGAGGATGCAAACTGGCCCCAAGCGGCGTAACGAGCTTTTTGCTTGGTGCTGGGCTCCTCCTTGCAGCCTCCCAGCAGCCGAGGTGCGGTTGGGTTCCTAGAGGTGCCCGGCCGTTGTCGCTCCTTGAGTGAAGCATCACCTTCAGCATCAGGAAACTATTAAATATTCCATTTGTCCAAAGCTGAAAAACTGGCTAGGTTTTCTTTACGCCATACAGCATTCCCATCCCTTTTAGTAAATGATTTTGCATCTCAACCCCACAAAAAAATTATCATACAGATCCCATTTAAAGCAAGGGGGGGAAAAAAATGTAAAAGGAAATATTTTAGGTAGGAGTTGAACAGCAAATGCTTTTTGGTCTCTGTGGGGAGTAATGATCCACAACAAGGACACAATTCTATATGCATGTAATATTATCACATGCTTCAAAAAGCTTTTAAATCACATAAATGCAGTTATGGACCATTGTACAAAATAAACATTCCACTTGTGTTTAGGCTGGTTTTAGTTCTTTGATCTAAAGTGATGCTTGCAGATTTTATTGCTTTGTAAATTAAAGCAGCTTTGATTTGATTGAACTAAATTAATAAGACTTCTGCCTTGTTGCAAGATAACGGCTACAGTATATTTTGGCTGCACTGCACATAAGAAAACTGCAGTCTGTAACAATTCCACTGAAGCTTCATGGAGGATTTCAATACCTATTTTAATTAAAACAAAAGCCTATGTAGCACTAATGTGTTCCTTAAAGAGCAAAAACTTAAAGTGTCCTTTTAAATCTATTTTAATATGTCTTAAGGACTAGAAGATAAATGGCAGGAGAACTGGGCTCTGACAAGGTACTTTTTCTCTGCCTTTTGAATTTTCTTCTTGCATGCTCAAGGCATGTCTCCTTTTAAATAATAAATCTCACGCGGAAACGAGAGCACTTTTCACGTGTCCTCTCGGGTGCTGAACGACGGCAGAGCTTTCAGCCTGGCCTCGAGGACCACAGAAATCATCCACGTCCGTGGGCAGAGCCGCTGACGTGCTCATCCCCACCATCAGCCCCGCAGGGATCCGCCGTCAGGTCGGCTCCGACCGCGCCGGCAAGGTCCTCAGCCCGTGTTGGCCAACCTGCAATTACACTTTGCCAGCAAATTCCTCATCCGAGCGTCTTTTCGGCTCCGGGGCCTCTCAGGGTGGCTGAGCATCACTAGAAGAAGGGGGAGCCCCAACCCAACTCACAGCATAGTAACCGTCTTTTAGATACCCTGAAGAGACTCTAGTAACTCGCAGCAAGGCCTGTGACATGGGCAATCATGGGACGAGGCTATTTTAAACCTGCTGATGATTTTAAGCAAGTCGTTTGCTGCCTGCGGCTCTTATTGGCTTTTTTCCCCTCCTGCAGACTCGGGAAGTTTGAAACCAGCAATGGTTTTTGCTTAATTCCATTTACCAAAAATCCTTAAACAAAAGCAGCTCTTTGAAATCTGTAACAATCAAAAAAAAAAAACAACCAAAAAAGTGCCAAAAAACCAGAGCTGCCTCATCCTGACCACAGGGGCACCGCAGGAGGAGCAGGGAACAGCTTCCAACAGGGAAAGTCGGTGGGCACAGGGGCTGTGCCCCTCCACCCACACCTCCTCGGTGGTGGCCAGGACATCCCTGCGGCACAACCGCAGCTGGGGGAGCTCGAGCTAAAGCTCTCCCCTGCACGTCTCCGGGGCTCCACAATGGAAACAGCCAAAGAAAGTGTAGGAGCAAGATCTCCCTCAAAACCTCCGTGTCCATGTCCCTCCAGTCCCTGGTTCAATGCTGCTCCTTAAAGCAGACCCCCAGTGCGGTGCCGACACTACGCTGGTGTCTCTGCCCTGGTCCGGGCGATGCAGGACAGCAGCGCTTCTTTGCATCCACTGTTTGTCTTGCAGTTTGTTTCCTTAAAATAAATCTTTTAATTGCAGGCACTGCAAACTTTGCCTGGAGTCGAGAGGCTGGGACGGTGTTTACTCATTGACCGCTGTGTGCTTGTGGACTTCATCCGTTTTGTCCCAGAAGCTCAGATCCATCTGATCTTCCCTTCTTCACCACGATGGTGGATCTGCCCTGTACAACAGCGCTGTGAGATTTTGGGCTGCTTTCCAGTGCCTCACTAACAGGGTTGGAGGGACAGAGCTGCTCACCCAACCTTCGCATGGGCAGGTGACCCACGGTCCTGTTGCTGAGACCCAGCTCAGCATCCCGACCCCGACACAACGCCTGTCTCCGCTGCAAGCTCAGTAGTGGGATGAAAAGATCTCCCCAGGCTCATCTCCCCCGGCAGCAGCCGCGGCTCCCCATCCTTCCCTTCCTTCTTACCCTTTTCATAAATAATTTTAATATAGCACAGAGTGGCTCAAAACAGGAAACTCTGCTGTTTTAGTTTGGTCTGGAGGCAATTTTCCTAATCCCTGCGGTGGAGTTGCTAAGTTACCCTATCCCAGGGCCCTCGCTGCTGTTTTCATGTGGAAAAAAAAAAAAAATAAAAAAATCTGTTCTTCACTAAAGTACTCAAGTTTGAAAAAGCTGTGGCTCATTACTGCGTGAAAGGTCCAGCACGCCAAGCATTTACCACTTTGTCATTTAGAAATCGCATTTACCGCAGCTGAAATCCAGCCAGCAAAAAGCAAAGTCTTCGCCGGCTTCGCCGAGGTCAGGAGGGTCAGACATGAGATGAAATGAAAGACAAACAGTGGCCGTGGAAAGCTTTCACTGCCATCTCCTCCAGCGTAATGAGCCCTGGCTGCGCGCTTGGACAGAGGCCAAACATTCATTTACCACAAATCTTCTGTAAATGATTACATTACCTTACATTAGTTTCTGTAGTACCCCCAACTGTTCCTTCCAAAGCAAGTTAAGCAGAAGGAAAGCTGCCACTTCCCTGTAATTATTCTCCCTCGGCCAACAGGGCACGTTCCTCCGTCCCTCCCGCCTGGAGGTGCGGGATGGAGGGAGGACAAACCTGCCTTCCCGCGGTGGCTCGTTGGACGCTGTCGCCTCGGATGAAGGAACGGTGGGACCTGCCATGGATCGGGGAGGGTGAAGAGCGTGGATGCAGCCGGAGGCACAGGAGCTCCCCCAAATTGCAGTCGGGAACAGGACTGGACGCCTGGCATTGCTTCACACCCACGGGGGTTGGTTTGCACTTTTGCTCCTGGGTATCTCCTTCGCTGCTGGAGGGCCGTTGGGTTCAAGTTTGGACCTCAGCAAGCGTGACCTTGGCTCACACCGAGGGACACCGTGGCATTTCTGGCCCCGCTGCAGTCCAAGCGGGGTGTAAAGCCAGTGCTTTGGATCAGATAACTCTCGGCTTGCAAGCTCCAAGTCTAGTGTCATCCCAAGGTTCAAGATCTGGATGTTTCAGAGAAACCTCATATCTCTCCAAGCAATTCCTCTTTTCTCCCAGTCTACCTCCTACTTTCCCTGACCCAGATGAAGGCTAAAGCAAAAATACCCAACATAATCCCTCATCTTTATCCACACTGGAATTCCCAGCACACTCCTCTGCTGTACCCATTTGTTCAAGCTGCATTTGACTTCTGGGGGGCTACTTTTTAAAATTCAACCACATGCACCTGTGTTGATGAAAGAACAACCGGGACATTATATAGCCTGGTGTAAACTCTCAGTCTGCTGGTGTGAACTAGTTTTCCTAGATGGGAGTGACAACCACGCGGTGATTCCTCCTCTCTCCAGCACTCCTCAGATGATGAATTCCTGTGGCTCGCAAGACAGGGCCAGTTTATTTATTTTTTCCAGTCTTACATGTGCAGCCCACGTTGCAGAGAGGAGGGTGATCCCTATCCCAACGGCTTTCCATTCCTCCAAGGCACAGGAAATAGCATCGCTTTGCCAGCCAAGACTTACGGTTATGCTGGAGGCTGGTGTTGGGGGACCACACCGCTCAAAAAGCCCTTGTGAAGGTGCTGTGAGATGAGCAGCAAACAAAAAATAACCTCTGGGAGTTAAGCCAGGGAGTGCCAGCACTTGCCGTCATTCCCAGGTGTGCTGCCTGACACATCCCTCCCCGTGTCCTCTCTCCCCTCTTCCAGCCTTTTCCCAAGGTCTTCTGCAAATCTGCCGTTTGTTATCAATTTTATTTAAGCTGCAGCAGTTTGTTATGATTATTAATTCCAGGCACATTTTTAATAGCACTAATGGGTCTCAAGAGAGAAATGCTCTCCTTTGCGCACCCTTTCTTTAGGCTGGCTGTAGCTGATTTAAGTACACGCATCTCCCCAGCACGGAAACAAACGGGAAAGGGAGATACAGGCTGCTAACGGCGGTTTTGAAGCGCTGAAGTACGAGTGTGAGGGAGTGAGAGGCAATACCGGGAGGTGTTTAATTGTCATCCTGTACAAGCACGGGGTGTTAAAAAGAATCAAGCTTGTGCTGCTTTATGGTAACACAGGAAAACGGCGCTAATCCTGCAACTTCTCCCTGTTAGATGGGCAGCCTTTTGCAATATTGCCTTGAAGGCAATTGCCCTAATTGCCAAATATTGCCCTAAAGTGTTGTAATTTGGCCACAAGTTAGCAACTTGCTCTTGAATTTGCTCTGGTGCTGAAATCCATAGGCTTCATCCAATGGAGGAGGGCGATGGAGGAGACCGTGACCATTCCTCATCGCTACATCTGTTATCTCACTGATAAGGTTTTGTTGCTGCTACCGCGCAGAGGCTTTTTCCCGGAAGGGAGAATACATTTTTGGTGAGAATTTTGGAGTAAACAGCTCCTAATGTCCGCTGGCTTACGTGAAGACAACGCGCACTCGCAAAGCTCGAGGGTGCCCTGGGGTTCCTGCCCTTACGCCGTGGCAGTGAAAACCAGCGGCATTTTCTCCGTTGGCATCACCCCCTTCACCTCCTGGAGCGCAGGAGCCTCCGGCCGGGGACGGGGGAAGGTCGCTGCTCGCTGTGAAAGACCTTGCGCGGGGCAGGAGCCGTTTCTGAGCCCCCGTGGGCGACGCGGAGCCGCAGTCGTGCATCCTCCCGGTGCCATCAACACCGTCGCTTCTGGGCGTGCGACTCCGCTGTCCCCCAGGCTGGCAAGCTGGGAACCCTCTGGGCCCGCTGTAAATTAAAGCAATCAGATTAACAGTGGGACATAAGATGTGCGAAGGAAAAACCCAATTGTAAGGCATCACAAAGGGGCCCCCGGTTTGAACCGAAGCTTCTGCTACCAGGAAGTTTGCCTTTTGTTTGATCTATTTTGCACATCCCTATTAAATAACTAATTATTTAACATCTTTTAAAGCTTTGCTATACATTACAGCAGGCAGGACACAAATGGCTGCTTTTAATAATATAAAAGCCCATTAGCTTCATTTACTGTTAATGTTAAAATAAACATGAGGCAATTTAGATATACTATTCCAATTTCACGGAAACTTTGATGTTTTTCTTCTCCACTCACATAATTAAGGGAAAAAACTACTAATGATATTAAGTTTGTACAGTGTTAATGACAGAAACAAGCTGCAGTAGAAATTGCAGCCATTAATATGGAAAAATAAAATATTTAACACAGGAGAAAAATGAAAGCAATTTTAATAAAGTAAAATGAAGAAAATTAATTTTAGAAACTTTCAGCATTCGAAAATGCTATTGGTTTATGACACATCTTGTGTATTTTTCTGGTTGAGGTTATTTATGGGTGATATGGAAATCTATCCTCAGTATTATTTTTAACACCTGCCTGGTTTCTCTTTCTATTGCCTATTGTTTTCTCTGAAGGCCAAATTCTGCCCTGATTTACACCCCGTAGTCCACCAGCAGCTAAATGCAGGCTCATCCCTCCGAGATGCTTTATCACGAGCTTTTTTGGGAGGCGGGAGCCCTTCAAGCATCTCAAACACCCGACTGCCGTGCCGGGACGCAGGTTCGCACCGTCCCGCCGGTTCGCACCGTCCCGCCCGGATGGGGCTTCTCGGCTCCTCATCCCGGGCGGCAGCTGCAGCTTTCCAGGACGGACATACAGTGTCCGAAGGGAGCAAGACCTGCGTGCGGCAGGGCTTATGCCTCTTGGGGGGGTTGAAGGCTGAGCGTCAGTAAGAGGGAGAGCAGCTAACGGGGCTCTGCTGCAGGTGGATCTGGGCTGAGATCTACTGTACGGTGCAAATTCGAGTCCTCAGGGCAACCCGGAGCTTGAACAGGAACAAAGAAGGGTCGGTACTGAGGCCGTTAGAGCAGATATAAGCCGGCGGGTCCAGCAGCCGAGCATGAACCTCTGTCCCCATCCTTGTGGGACCCCTGGGGCTCTGCTGCAATGGAGACGAGACCAGTAAGGAACATCGCACCAGTTCTCACTTAAACGAGCTTCCCCCAGCAGAGAGGCAGGGAGAGCTCATGCCCAAGGAGAGAGGCTCTTGCTCCATGGCTCAGCCGCCCAGTCCCCAGCATCCTGCTCACTTCGGAGCCCCTCGGTAGCTAAAGCAAGCCCATTCCCTAAGAAACTTCCCACATTTCCAAAGTCTGGCCTCCAGTTAATATTTCAGCCTCTCCGGTGCCTCTTCCACACCACCAGCCCCATCACACTAACATGTGGCAGCCTTTTACAGCAAACCATTTTTAGAAACAACACGGTGATTTATTTTATTCTGATGCATTTATTTACAGGAAATGATTAATTAAATAAATTCTTTTCATTGCCATTAATTGTTTTGCAGACAACCCAAAGAGATAATCATCACATGCTGACAATCACTTGCCATCAATTATCCACACGCCGCTGCTGTCAATGAATCACAGCCCCTACCTGGTGGGAGAGTCGCTGCTGGTGCCACTGAGGCATTTCGCCAATAATGTATAACGAAGGAGGATATTAGACGCTATTTTCAGACAGGCTGAGAGATTGATATGCAAGCCAAAGGGAAATGCATTAAACTATTCAACTGCCTGGAAATCCAGCATAATGAACATCTAAAGGTATCTTATTACTACTTCACTGTAGCTTGCCTTTATTTATTTGTTAGCATTTAAATTTTGTTCAAATTAGCTCTTGTGTTGGAACCACTCTTGCTGCCCGTGTAGGTCCTGCTCTTGCTCTGCTGAAGGCTAAAGACCCTCAAGTCTGTATTTGCTCAAGTCACTGCAACAGGGAGTGGAAAGGGAGTTGGGTGGCGGACCCTGGGCACAGGCAGGTCGAGGATCGGGCCAGCACTTGCGTGGGCCCGGGGTCGTGGCGTTTGGGTGGGCACGAGTGAGCACGTCCCTGCCCCTGAGTGTGGCTGCCCCTTGAAGTCACGCTGCCCAAGGCGCTGCCGGGGCAGTGTCCGCCGTGCTGCAGCTCAGGGCTTGGAGCCGGGACCTGCAAGGCCCCGTGATCCTCGTTCCCAGGTGATATTTCCCACTGCTGCTCGGGGGTAGAGGAAAGCAAGTGTCCTGTTCCCTCGTGCCATCTTCCCCCCACCAAGGGCCCTGTGAGCTGGGCGAGGGCTCATCTCCACCTTCGCTCCCCTTTCTCAAGTCAATGCTGAATTTGTTTTGCCGCCGGCAGCATCACGCCTGTGCGAGGTTTTCAAAAGAAAACCCCAAACTTCCCCCGAGGGCCGGCCAGGGCCGTGCGGCACCCCGGCCAGGCAAGGGGACGCCGGGGACGCACGGTGGCCTCCTGCTCACCCCCAACCTCC
>KL264048.1:1711-19643 GCA_000699545.1 Podiceps cristatus
TTGTTTTTTCTTATCCTACTGAGCAAGACTCTTTCTGAAGGTTTTGTGGCTGGTTGGTTGGTTTGTTTGTTTGTTTTCCTGTTTTATAAAATATTAGGCATTTACCAAGACTTAGGAAGAGGTAAGGGAAGTTGACATACGAGTAGACAAAGTAGCACATATGCATGGACTAAATCCATGTTCTTCTGCCCTATTTTTTTTTTTCTCGGACTCCTCCGACACCTCTGAGGTACACCCTTATCCTCTTCGTCTTACATCTTGCCTCAATATCGCAGCCAAGCTGCTCTGCTAGTCCTTTTACGCTTGTTTATCATTCAGGATGAAGCCCTTAGGCAAGGAGACGGGAATGCTGTAAAATCAAGTTTAATGGCAGAGGAATGACAGCTGCCCCCGGTGTTTGCTGCGGCTGCCATCTGCACAGTGGAGAGGAGATGGTGTATTACCTTCCCGTTTCAACCAGAATGTCTTGCTTTGCCCATTTCTTCACTGTTGTAAGTCCTTGTGCATTCATTGCTTTTTCATTTGCTCTTTTCAACTGGATCTCAACAAAACTCTGCTCTGGGGAGATTCCAGCCCTTCCCTTTGGTGTCCATCCCGTCTGTAGGTACGTGGCTTAGTTCTTAAAGATCTAATATACTGTTCCTTTCTCACTGCCCAAATGACATGGATGCAGGAAAAATATCTCAGACAGCATGGGCCACGTGCTGATCAGCTGAATTTGATTATGTTTCCCATATGGAGGGAAGATTAATTTTCCTTCATTTATTCAGGCTTCTTGCACTGTCCTCTAAATCACCTGTTGCTCATTCGGTAAGGCAAAAGCAACACAAATAACAAGGTATTCCATGAACAGTAGACCAAAGTCAAGTTTCCTGTGAACTTAGGCTGTTGTTCCTAGAAGAAACTGTAGCTCTTCATGTTCCTGACGGCTGCACCACTATCTCCACAATACCTCATGTTCTCCTTCATGCTGCCTCTGCTGTCTTCCATCTGCTAGCTGGGCAAGGGGCATCGTGTGCTCTGGTTGCTTCCAGCTGTGTGTGAATGTTTAAATATATTTTGTAACATTTAGAAATAATATTAGCTTTGAGACCTCTGTCAAATCTATGTCATGTTGGCTCGGTGGTTTCAAACAGTTATCGCAGGTTTCAGAGAAGGTGGCAAGGAACAGTAGACAGACAAAAGACATGGCATTGCATGGCTTGTGTCTCATTTCCACAGGGCTAATAGCGAAACTACTTTTGGATATACATCTACGAAGATTTGTAGGCACACAAGCTTAGAAAACTTGCCTGGTCTTTGATCTCACAATAAATTCAGATTGGAAGGGAGCTTTGGAGGCCATATAGTCTGACCCAGAACTAGCTTTGAAGTTAGCTCAGGTTGTTCAGGGCCTTGTCCAGATAAGTTCTGAATATCTCCAAGGATATCGTACAGCTTTGCTGAACGGTCTGTTCCAGTGTTTAACTGCTATCGCTGTAAATATTTTTGTCTTACAGCTAGTCAGAATTTTTTCCTTGCTGCACCTTGTGCCTATTTGTATTCATCTCTGCTTTTGAATCTCTCTTACTGCAAACCCGATGATTACATCTGTTTTCTGTTAAACAGTGCTCAAAAATCATCCCTCTTTTGAGTTTAGGCATGTCCACAATGTGCAGCCTCAGTGGAAACCCCGGGACGTGACACCTTCACACCAACCATGCAGTTTTCCTTGGAGGTTTCCATAGCCCTTGCCCTGCTCTTCTGCCTGGTTTGTGAGAGGCCCGTCATGTGTTGCACCCATACCTGAGGTCATTATGGTATGAGGCCGGTGACTGTGGTTTGGGGCTCTCTTCCTTGCCCCTTGCCGCCCCTTAAGCCAGGGAGGCTGTGGCTGTAGCTGGCAGCATCTCCGCGCAACCTAGACTCCCACGCTCTGCGCAGAGACAGGGCTCCTCCTCTCCCAACCCTTTGAAACTCCTGGGGCGGGTTAAGCGTAATGTCGTGGGAAAGGGTTGATGCTCTGAAGGCTTTTTTTGCGTAACAGTTCTTATGTTATTCGCGAGGCTATTCTGCCTTAATTAGGTAACTTTGACTAGACTAATAAATGGTATTTGGACGATCAACACATTCCTAGCTCCATATATGTTCCCTTTGACAATATTTTGGGCATCCCGATGTTTGTGGACATGACCTGTAGGCAGGGCTGGGGCTTGCATGGGCAGCTGCACTGGTGCCTCCCGCCGGTGCCTGGCAGGGGTGGCAAAGAGGGACCAGGGGCTTACACCGGTGGAGGCAAAATCTATATCCATGACAGTGTAAATTAACTGCAGAGGTACGAAGCTGTGCGCTGTGACCGCCTAGTGTGAACCCAGGTGCCTGATACAGCTTGAACAGTGAAGTGTTGCCAGCAAACTGTTACGTTGATGCCTGAAAGCTGAAGCAAAGGGTTCCGAGCCGGGGGGCAGGCATCCTGGCAGGCCCTGCGGGGCTCATGCTTGAAAGGCCAGAGCCTGCAGCCCAGGCGCCCGGCAGCACTGCCTTCTGCGGCAGGTCTCGGAGTCGGGCAGCTCCCCGCAGGACCGGCCTCGCTGAGGGTGGGCCCAGGACAGGGTGTAAAGGCACGACGCACGCCCCGCCGGTGTCTGATTGCAGTGCTCCTCTGATGTCTGACCAACCAAAGGCAAGCGGGAATTAATGGCATCTCGTGTCCTTGAATGTTTTATTACTTACATGGATAAAGTCAGACTTGGAAATTCTGTATCAAAGCTGATCTGAACTCTAAACAGCTAGAGGCTGAGACCGCTGACCAGTCCGAGCCCCTGACGGAGTGCCTTACGGTCCTGCCGCTCAGATTAAAGAAGTGATGATATCTACTTTTTCACCTCTCTTCCTGGATCGCTTTCCTAGGAAGCCAATGGAGAGGAATGGGCCTTCGCTTTGATGCCATGGGGCGAGGACACAGCCAGGTGCAGGGGCCCAGCTTCAGCAGTCAGAAGTCCCCACCCTTTCTCCTTTGTGCAAGGAGTAGTGAAAGGAAGAGCTTTACGCGGACGCTAAGGTAGGGGAGGAGACGCTGAAGTGCTCCTAAGCCAGTGCAGAGGGAGCTGAACCCTCTTCTGGCTGCCCCTCTGTGTGCAGTGTGTTTCCCTTTGGAAGGGGGGAGCAAATTGTGCTGGAGAGGAAAAGAAAGAGCGGGAGCTGAAAAAGGTGGAAAGAGAAAGTGGTTAGAAAAAGTGGAAATGGTTAAAGGACAAAAGAATGGGAACAAGATTATACAAAACACGATCGGAGAGGAGAAAGGAAAACAGAAGGGGAGATAAAGCCGCTCAGTATTGTAAAAGTATGCAGAAACAGTTGAAGAGCAGAAAAGCAAACTGTACCTGTGGATATTTTGTTATCCTAATACAAATAAAAATGTAAAAACATTTTATTGGCTGTGAGCAAATACTATGGAGAAATGGTTAGTTTATAGTGAAAAGCAAAACAATAAAACTGTTTCACTTAAAAAATGAGTAAGCAGATGGATTTGATTAAGGAAAAAGAAATCCATACAGTATAAGTAGGAAATGAGGCTGTAAAACCGGGGTGAGGTCTGTAAGGTATCATCTTGTGCTCGCATTTGCGCACTCTTTCTCTCTTGCTCTCATCATGGGCCCTTTGGGTTGGGTTATGGCACAGTAGTCCTTACATATGTCACTTTAAATGATAGCTTTGAGCTGTCTTTAAGGCATTTTTGACTCCAGGCTTTCTGAGAAGAAATGAGTTCTGGCAAGTTTAAAAGAATCAGACTAGGCAATTCTGGATTTTGAAACAGGGAAAACTTAACACTAAAGAAAAAGGAAGAATTTCAATCAATGCCATTTTCCAATCTCCTCCCTGCTGCTGCGTGGGGACCTAATTCGGGATTTTATATGTAAGTTTACAACTGCTTAGAGGAAGAAAAAGCGGTCCAGACTTTTTACTGGAATAAATTAACTCTGGCTTTCTTGGCTGTCACAGTTCTGTGGATGCTACATAAAGGTATGAGTAATACAGTTATTACATAGTAGGAGAAGGCAGTGAGAAGCATGGCGGTGCCAATGTAATGTATATTTTGAAAATGCTTTTACTGTAACAAGGGAAAAAGCTACTTGTATACCCCTGTATCAACATGTCGGACATCTTCAAGAGGTCTGTCTGGGTCTTTGTTTTTCTTTGTGTGAACAAAGATGTCAAGTGCAAAACTGTCAGTCAGTTCTTTCTATTGCCTCACATCGGCTGAGTAGTTACAAGCCAAGCTTGGGTAAGCATTATTAATGAACAGAGAGAAAGGACGTTCTGCCCGGTGCGTAGCCAAAGCAGATCGCAAGTCATAGCGAACAGTTTCTTTCCTTTTATCCACTTGCATTTCGTAAAAACTTTTCACAGATTTGTGCAGATTCCTGTAATGAAACTGAACACAAATGATGCAAATTCAGCACGATCGTGACATAGGATGCTAATTTGGATGGTGAGTCTATAAAGGGAAGTAACAAACATGTTGCTCTAAGCGGTAGACACTCCACCCTAACAATAAATTGCAGGGCTTTTCTTTTTCTCCTCGGTATTTGTTGAGCTGTCATTTTAAACCTGGCTGTATCAAGCAAGTTCCTAGGATAGCTGCAGAAGAGCTACTCGCTGTTCTTCTTTTCTGCAGGTGCCCCCAACTCCATATTATGCCCTGCACGGTTCTCTTTTTGTTGGTGTGCTGTTGGCAATTCCTGCCTGAGTTGTAATGAATAATCTGAAATTCAGTTCCAAGCAGAGAAATCTATTTCTTTGGGCTGTGTGTCGAAGCAGCTGTTATGGTGCTTCATTTTAGATAGAGAGTGTAGGCAGTTTATTTTAGAATTTGCTGGCTGACATAGAACAGGCATAATAGGATGAGGACAGAAGAGGTCTTGAGAAATCTGCAGGATTTAATGCTATTGGTCTGAAAGGATGCCACGCAGGCTGCCAGCGTTTCGCAGAGCGATGAGCAGCCTGACCACTTATCTCTTTGCTTTCATCTGCTGTGAAAAGTGCAGACTTTTCCTTCTGCTCCTCTCCGTTGCTCAGGCTTTGCTTAGAAGCTGTTTCAGTTTTGCAGAAAATTAATATTGACTAAGTCCTGCACTTCTGATTGTATGGGGTTTTTTCGTTCGTAATCAGCAAAAGCTTGCGTTCATGGTTTGTTGTTTTCCCTGGCATTTATATTCTGGTGCATAATTTTAAGGAAAGATGATCTGGAACTTGTTTATTGAAATAAAGCAATTTTCTGGAGAGCACATTCTGTTACACATGCTGGCTTACTGAAAAGGTCATCCCAGCTGGTGTGAAAGTACAGCGGCTTCGACATCCTCTTGCTCTTCTAGAGGCTTGCTGTATCCTGTACCTTTCTAAAATGAAGAGACTCTCAGATCTGTGGCAGGTCTGTTTTTCATATGGCTTGAAATAAGACTGCAATAAATGATTTAGTGGCTGGATTATTTGTGTGTGTGTGTGTGTGCTGGGTTTGGTGGGGGTTTTTTTTGTTTGTTTGTTAAAGTGAGGATATTTCCTGAGACTTTAGAAAGCCGTGATCAAATGTGAAAGACGACTGGTTTGCCAGCACTACAGAAGGAAAGGAGGATGGCTCTACTGCCTAAAATTAGCCCCTGAACTTTGCATGGGAGCACTCCCAAACCCATTCTGTAATTCAATAAATGACTTCTATGTTTCAATTACCTCCAGTACCATTCAGAGTAAAACTATGTCTGCAAAGGAGAGCAGGAAAGAAGCCTATTGGGGACAGCCAGGCAGCCATAGGTGGGAACTGTTGGTTTATGGAAGGATGAATGCTGCCAGCACGCTCTGTTCGGCGAGATGGGCTGCAGGAGACTGAGCTTCCCTGCGTGTAAATACCTGGGGCCTGGCAAAATGGCATTTTTGGCCCCTATCCGCCCTTGGAGAGACTGGCTTTAATGCTATTCCGGTGCTAGCCTGCACGGTCTCTAGGCTTGCAGGGGTTGGGGGAGTGGGGGAAAGTGACTGTTAGAGAGAAATGGGGTATTTGAAGGTAGTAAGAAAAGGTTTGAGTGAAAGCAGTCAAAATTAAGAAATTATTTGTACTAGAAATTATATTGTACTATGGAGTTGTAGTATAGCAGTTCTCAAATACCGTCTACCTTAGAGAAAGTAGTGCAGCCCGGTAGTGATGAAGCGATGAGCCGTGAAGAAAAACCATCCTCGCTATACACATTTTGGGGGATCGTATCCTGGCTGAGATCCCTTTCCTAATGAGACCAGTGTGGTAGAGATTCACGGTTTACTGAGAACGAAGTCATAGGGTTACACCTGAGATTGCTTGATTGAAAACACTCTGAGGATAAAACTCTGCAAAACAGGATGAGACTTGGGCTCTTGGGATATCGACCCAGTGAAAAGTTTGAACACTGGAGTATTTTGAGGGCTCATTGCTCTTGAAAGGCACTGGCAGTGAAACATGGAATTAGAGGCCAAACTGCAGGCTCACCTATATAAATTCTTATGCCTTCAAGAACCAATTATAAGGTGTAAAAAACCACTCATCAACTTTATTGCTTAAACATCTTTTCAGGATTTTTCACACTATTTCCCCCAAGACATCTGTCAGAGCAACATTTGAAATCCTAACGAGTGTGCAAATCATTCCTTCCCTGGGTGTGAGTTGAGCTGTAGACGTTTTGCATCGTAAACAACGTTTTTTGCCTTACCCTGTGGCTCTAATTATCTGTTGTGATGCATAATGTAGCAAAAGTGCTTTGATGAAAAGCAGCGTTTCCATTTTGTAATGGCTAATATGGAACTATAAAATTCCTAACTTTACTGTTTGCAAGGAGATGTAAGTAGCATGACTTTCTGCATAGCGCGTGCACTGCTGGCCTAGGAGAAAGGATTTGGTTGCTGTTGAGTTCTTTACTAACGATTTGCTGAAGTTAGAGACAAATGGGATAAAACTGAGAAACTCAAATATGAAGTCACGAAAGTGGCTTTTAATAGCCTAGATATTGGAATCGGGAATTGCAGGGCTAATTACATGCACTTTAGTGTACTTCCTTATGATACTGCTTAAAGCATTCTAAATTAATGTTTTATAAAATATTTTTTTAGAAAGAAGTACACAGAAGGATTCATTCCCCACTGAATCACGTGTTTTGGGAGTGTGATTTTACACTTCTCTAATACCCTATCTGTGTAGGACTTGTTACTTCCATGCAGCCGGAGACCCGTGGCTGATGGGTACGGCAGGACGGAGCTTTGTTGCAGAGTATGTTGCACGCACTGTTTGCTACGGCTGGAGACAAGTGGCTCGTAGACCAGAACGCCTGTGCCGCTGTCTAATGCTTGATGAAATGAAGGAAATCTCTCTGTACTGGAGCTGTATTACACTCTGTGGAAACGATAAAAAATTAGAGCTTCACCTCTAGCAAGATGTGCAGGTGCTCAAAATGTATTTATGGGTCTGACTTCATGTCTAAACTCCTCTGTATCTTAGGAAGAGGTGAGATTTCTACTTGACATGAGAATGCGACACTAAAGCTATACCCAGCAACTTCATACTAAGGCAAAGAAGACGGGTACAAAGCAGAAGACAGGTACGTTACTCTGTCGTTGGTGATTTTAATTTAGCTTGCAAAGCAGTAACGACGATGTCGCATTACAGATTTCCCTGCACAGTAGCAACATGGATGAAGATCCCTTGATGGCTTTGTGATCTGCGTCCCACTCTCTTCTCTGCCTGTGAAGGTTTAAACTGGTTTTGCGTCAATGTGGTCTTGGTAACTTGTTGCCGTGCTATCCAAAACAGCTGTCTGCTCTGGAATTACCTGTTAGGGCAAAGTGGTGTTCGTTAGTTACTCTGTCATGATCTACAAATCCCTTACTCGGCCGTTTCGCCGTCGCTCTGACAGCCTGCTCAGAGTTGAGGGCAGGTGGTGGTTGGGGCGTAGGTGACCTTTGGTGTTCCGTTAGCATTACGCAGCAGTACTCGGCATCTCATATGCAAGCTTCAGAAAAGCTCTGTGTACGATAAAAATAAATCCCCGACTGCAACCCCTTAACTGATGTAACGATCTGGAGTATTTTTTAGACTTTTATTCTGGCTTTTGAACACTGGGCTGCAATCCATCTTGAGAACAATAGGGAAACGCAGCAAGTTTTTCTCCAGCCTTTGGAAAGCGGAGGGCAACGCTCTGAGGGTCTGGGTGGAAGAGCTCTGTGGAGGGAGCCGAGGTCTCTGCAGCTCCAGGGGAAGCGCAGCCCCGTGAACGACAGGCTGCCGCAGACCCCCCAGCTTTTCTCACCTACTGTGTTGCGCGGTGCTGGGTAACCGCTTCTAGGAGCTCGTGTGGCACGTGCAGTGCTGCCCCCCACGATGCACGCCAGGTCTGTATCTCCACGAGTTTGATGAGATCCTGACCCTTTGGGTAGGCTTACCTGGATCTTTTCCTTAATAAGAGCAAGCAAACTGAAAAGATTTTTTTAGATTTAAAAATCAGGGTTTATTTGCATATAAACTAGAACAACAACAAAAAAAGTTCTTCTGCATTTGTTCTGAGCCCTTTTTGGAGACAAACCCCCCAGAGTCCCTTTCGTCTCCCTGTAAGTCTCCCTCTCGGTCCCTTCAGACTCCTGATTCTTGGCATGCTCTTCTGTTTTTCAGGCTCCACTCGTGCTGCTGGCTGGACCTCATTCACCTTCCCAGTCTACACCCCTCTGGTACCTAAACCCTTTTTCCTCTAGTACTTGCGCAGATGCTGCTAAACCCCATGGATAATCTCAGTTCCTTCTGGAGGCCCTGCAGCATCAGCCAGGACTCCACGAAGAACAACTTTGCTGCCCAGTGACAGCCTTTAAAAGGAATGTAGTTCTGTGACTTAAAGGAGTCGAACAGACACTTCCTGCTGTAGCATGTGACTCTTCTTACATGCTGCATTCTGTGTTTCCTCGAATCATGTATTACAGGCTACAAATCCCTTTGTGGCTGCAGGTTTTCTCTGTTTTTTCTGTTATTTTTTTTGTTCTTATATTTTCAGCAGAAAGTTCTGCTTTTAGTTAGGTTGTCAAAGTCCTGCTGGTAGTGGTGTGAAGGAGGACAGTCACATGTGATTGACAGGAAGGTCATGGGCTCTACATGACTGGAATTCTTTTAAGAATAGGTTAGAATATATTAGAAATGAGAAACTTTAGCTGATTTTTCCCTGAAGCTGGGGAATTGACTAACTGGCTTCATAAGCTCTTTTCCAGGATTATTTTCATAAGCTCTTAATTCAGTGATAAGTGACTGATGCATCCATGCGTAACAATCAGTGTGTCCCAAGAACAAATAAACAGTGTAACACGCAGAAGAGAGGTATAAACAAGCTTATTTTCCCTGTTACTGTGCTGCAGGGAGGCTAATTTTTTTCTTTTCTCTTTTTTTTCTTGTACATCTAAAGGCATTTCATCACACTTAGTTACTACTTTGGACTCCATAGGAGTCTGGAGGGAGAGCTGAGCTTATTCTCCTTAGCTGTTCTGATCTTTCAAGAAAATATCTATGACTTTCCGGCTGGGTAAGTACAGGCTCCTCAGGACCCCTGAGGCTTTCTGAATTCAGGTGGGGGAAGTTTCTTCAGTGAAAAGAAATGATGAAGTACTTTGTGGACTAGTGAGCAGCTTGCTGCTGTGTCACGGGGTCCGTGCGCTGATACTCAAGGCACAACGTGCTGTTTCCCTGAGCAGAACAAGAGCCGTCCAGACGTAGAAGGGGCACATCAGACCGTGAGCGCGGATGTCGGCAGCAGGATGATAAAAGTTGTAGTACTGGTGGGAATGGGAACCAGGTTCGATCTGCGTGGGTCAGGTTAAAGTAACTTCTTGAAGACCAGCTGTGCAGTCTGTGGATGCGTGTTGTGCGTGTGCTCTTGGTTTTGAGGTGGGTCCCTGTTCACATGTGCTTAAGTTGAAGTGGGATGTACAATATTCAGCATTTCCTTATGCATTGGGATCATTTACTCATTTAATGTGTTAAAGGAAACTTGAGGAACTTTGAAGTGAAAGACATTATCTTAGCACAAAGCACTAAAAAAAAAAAAAATATCCCCAAGACTCTTGAAAATAATCATCAACTCCTTTTGGTTGAAGACTCATTGAAATAAAAAAACCCCACAACTTCCGAGACTGGGAATATCAAGCTTTTGACGAGTTGATTTGCTGCTTACTGATAAGAGACGTGTATATGATGCTGGCTCGGGGCGGGGCTGCCAGTTTTCAAAGCTACTGTGTTGTGTGAGAAGGCCACTTACACAGAGAAGAGTAATAACTCCAGGGCAGAAATCTAGTTATGTGGCCAGAAAATAGGGTACTATATTAACTACGAAAAGTGCAAACTAGCACATGAAAAGAAAAAATAATCTAAGTGTAGAGATAGATTTGGGGTAGAAATTTGGGAAATAAAGCAAAGTGAAAAGAAACTTGAGGACAGGCTAGGAGATGGCAACCGTAGTGTTGTGTACCAGCAACAGGAGCCATTCTGCCTCGCCTGGGAAGCTTGCTACTAAGCAGGGAGCAAACACCACTTCTCCTACTATGCCTTTGTCGTTTAGAAGGCTGGCTTGTAGATGTCGCTAAGACAAAGATTTTTGGCAGACAGGATGGAGTCTAATACAAATTGGAAGATAATGAAAGAACTGACGTGTTACAAAGATAAAGCGGAGTAGAGATGAAGGACTGATTTGTTTGGTCACAGCCAACCTCATCGGATGAAATTAAGGCAGGTACAATGTTTAGGTTGAATATTTAGGATGAAGTTTCCTCGTGATGAGAGCTACTATCTATGTAAACAGGTTGCTGGGAAGAGCTGACACCTCATTGCTCATCTCTTTTAGAATCAGGCTGGATGAGAAGCTGGTAGAGTACAGAAAAACAACCCTCGTTAAGAGCGAGGGATGCTGTGGCTTCATAATGAGGACTTTTCCCTGCATAGGGCCAGTGAATGAGCTTTCCAGTAGCCTAAACGGGGATCGCTTTATTAGTTCAGTGTCATTCCTTCATTGCTCCATCCTTTCCTTTCTAGAAAAGCTTGCAGCAGGAGGGCCACAAGCAGCGGCAGCCGTGGAAGCTCGCTGCAGCGCCCGAGAGCAGCCCTGGAACCGCAGGTAGATGCCAGCTAACGGACTGCTGGAGTCTCAGGTAGATGCCGTGCTAACGGACTGCTGGAGGTCTCAGGAGGTGCAGGTTAGTTATGCAGATCTAACGAGGACTGTCATTAAAATTTGTGACCTTGGATGCTCATTGTTGGATTTCATTTAAAATTCAGAGTTGTGCTTGTCGTGCTGTTCCTTGAATAATGACCCTGTTTCTAACACAGGAAACATCTGTTAGGAAAGGTTGCCACTTTCAAGCTCTTCTAGCAGCAACGAGTGGCTATTCTCGTGGCTATTAAACTTATCAGGTCCTTCCTTATATGTCATTTTAGAAAGCAGACTCGAACCTCACGAAGAGTGTTGTTCGAGAGGGAAGTCACAGTTCTTCAAAACAAGCATTTTCTTGCCGGCATGCCGATGCGGTTCTTTAGTGACACGGCAGTCACAGCCCTTCAGTGGTAATGCTGGGGGAGTGACCTCACTACAGAGAGCAGAGGGACGGCTTTCTTCTGATTCTGGTTGCCACTTTGGCCACCTTTGTGGGAAACTCATTGACAGTGTGTTATGAAAGAACCAACCTTTAAGTTTAGTAATTTTGAAGGCAGCATTACGGAGTGCGACTGGCTAACATGTATACTGATAACGTTAATCTTTTGAAGCTATTTTCCCTAAAAAATGGCAGGGTTCTATGCCTCTTCTATTGACTTTATGTTTTGATGGTCTCCCACGCTTATAGAATAAAACTCAACTCACCATCTATGCTTCAGTGTTTTCAACAATAGGTATTATGTCAGCATTCCTTGTTCAGTTCATCTGTTCTACACCTTTCCTCCTACTTAGGTTACCAATATTTTCCTCTCAAATACTAGTTCTCAGAAGTAATATTTTTCCTTTGTTGCAACTATATCCATAAAGCCCATACCTGTTGCAAGAATGTAAACAGCCCCTCTGTTTCAGTTCTGTAAGTTGTTTCCCCGGCGCTACAGTCACGTGATTTGAGCAGTCATTGGGATGATGTATACTCTGCCTTTGCTTTCTGACCCCTGCCCAGGAGTCTCTTGGGAAGATCCAGGAATCTGCGAACGTAGCTGCTGTTGCATCTCTTACAGCATTTTGTTGAATATGTTGTACGTGTCTGGTTTTGCAGAAAACTATTTATATAATCCCGCTTACTCGGGGATATTCTGTCCTTGAGGAGAAGCACTTGGATTTTAATTATTTGGCAAATGAATCGCAAATAAGTGTGTTTTTAAGTCAAGTCCCATGTTCAATTTAATTCCGTGGGCATATAAGCTTGCAAACTTAGAAAAAGATTGAGAAACTTTGGACTTTTTTCGAAGAGGTATTCTAGGCGCACCTTCGTTATTCTTGATTTTCCCCCCATCCCTCTTTATTGTTTCTTCTGTTTTCTCCGGTATCACCTTTGATATGTTTGGACTTAGCAAAGAAAACAGCTCATTAATTTGTGATAATTAAGGATGTTTTGTGATCTGAATCAGCCACAGAAGCCAGGGTTAGATCTAACCTGAAGGTAACTGTGTGCTGGGCACCTCATTCTGCTGAAGTGAGGGGAGAGGGCGAAGCACGGTGATGCGGAGCCCGCGCTGGGCTGGGGGAGCGGGCCCAGCCTGGAGGCAGCCCCGGGGAGCAGAGAGGGCAGGAGGGAATCCCACTGCCTGGCATCGGCCTGGGCTTGTCGTCTCTTTTTTCTTTTTTGTTTTTCTTATAGATATTTAAAAACATACAAGCAAACACATTTTAGGCAGGAAAGAATTAGTACCATATGTGAGTGTTTTCAAATATCTTTGCTAGCTGTATAGAAGGACGTATGTAACAGAGAATCTGTATAGGTTTATATAGGATGACAACTAGATGAGGATCTCTATCAGTCTGGTTACATTTCCTCTCTCACACTTTGAGTGATATATTCAAATATTGTGATAAAGAAATATGTATGACCGGATGAGGATGGGCTGTTTCTTTTTATCAAACCGACATAGGATAGCTTTCTTGGCTCTGACTTTCATTCATTTTTAATCTGCATTTCCCAGAGCAACTACCCTTTTTGCCACCTCTAGCTGCAAATACTCAGAAATGGTGCGCCGAGGAGGCAGGCGGATAGGCGCAGGCTGCTAGCCCTCACTGTTTTGGGATTGCCGGAACATCGCTTGCCGTGATTTGGCAACCTGGACCCAATCTGACGTGAGCTGCAGTCTTTTAGGAATTGCCTAAAAGGAATTAAGAGGTACAAACCAAAGCTAATTAAAACATTCTTCTGGAAGCCATAGAAAGCTGTTCTTTAGTATCGGTGTAATAGACTGACAACTGGGATTAAGCGAGGTTGTTTATGTAAGAGGTTACCCAGCCGTAGGAGGAGGCACACCGTGCGGCTCAGTTGTAAATTAAGTGAAGGGCTGCTTTCTGCAGATTGCCTTTCCGATGGAAAGCTGACCCGAATCCCTGCTCCGCGGCGTGGCCGTGAGAATGAAACTCTTGCTGAGGGTGAGCTTGGGCAAGTCACAGCACTTCTCTGCCCCCTTCAGAAAGGTTACAGAGAATTTTCTGAAAGCGGGATGAACAGCGTTTCTCTGTCGGTGCTGGTGTTACGGTCAGATCTGCAACCGACCCAGTGTTAAGGGCTACTCACTCCAAGTCTGTAATGGGAAAGGAAATGTGGCACCTGCTGCACTCTCAAACATTTCTCAAAGCGTTTTATTAGTTGAGCCCGTGGTTTGTAACTGCGTACATCCTCCTGTAAAGCTGCCGGAGCCTGGTGTTTCGCATTCGGCTATGTGAAAACCCAAATGCCTCAAAGCTGCTTCTGGCACAGGATGTTGTCGCGGGGCATTAGCAATTCAGCCTTAGCGTGCTTGTAGGGGAAGCAAGAGATGGAGTTCACCGAGAACAGGGAGAGAATTTAAAGCAGGGAAAATGTAACCACCAATTCATGAGTGGGAATGTCCCCAAGGGATGGCGAACTCTGGAAGAAGGAGGGAGTTTTAGGAGAAGGGATGATAAAGATATTTAGATATAGAATGCAGAATTTATGTTTACTTCCAGTAGGTAAAACCCCTGAAAGACCTCACAGGGCGTGTTCGATGCTGCCTGGTGAGTTAGGATGACAGCTAAGTGGCAGCGAACGCCCGGGTTTCGCAAGGAAAGCCCAAGGGGGTTCAGAGCAGCCGATCTCCAGCAGCCTAGTTTTACAGTCAAACACAAACAGATCTGCTTTCCCTGCGAGTGAGAGACGGCTCCCTTTTCCGAGCTTTCAAATACGAGGTGGGGGAGGAAAGCAAGCCTACGGAAGAAAGGAAGCTAATGAGCATTCATTAAAGCAGGCACAGGGTTAGATTTACTCTGGTTTCAAGGCATCTGTTTAGGTTTTGTTCTATTCTTTCGAATAAACCCATGGGTTGCTGGGATTAATCCCAGGCTTTTTGCTCTCCTCAGTACCATAATAAACATATAAATTAGCTCATTCTCTAAACGCTCCTTCATTAGCAATGAGTTCAGTTAAGTAAAAAAATACTGAATACATATTCACTTAAAGCCTCTGTTGCTCACTCTGGGTTCATTCTGGGGGCTGCTAAACTCCCACGGGTGGGAATCTAATTGCTCAGCATCTGTCAGGATGTGCCTGACACACGGCAGGACCTGCTCCCCAGCCTGCGCTTTGTGAATTGTCTTCTCTGGAGTAATTAAAGGCTTGGGTCTGCTGGTATCCCTTAGGGGGGCAACAGTTACCCTTGGCGGGGGGCAGGAGCAGGCGAGGGCAGGCAGCAGCTACCCTGAGCACCCTGCCCAGAGCTGGGGAGCAGCTGCGTCCAAATGCTCTGCCTCCCGTAGCCGAAATCACCCCCAAAATACAGGTGTCATGTTTTGTACCTCGGGTATCGCTGACTCGGTGCCCGGTTAGTCATCTCTGTAGTGCGTGTGGTGATTTACACTCGGGCAGCGTGGCTGTAAAATATTTCAGCTCTTCACGGTTTGCAGTTGTGCACGTGTAAATAATTGCACAGGGTATAAAGGAGTGGAGAATGGGGACAACACGTGTGCCGTTCCTCTCGTGACGCTGGCGCTACAAATTGAGTTATGTGATCCCAAAGTAAAAGTTCGTTTAAGGTGAATGCAGGAACAATTCCTCTCAACTCCGTGATATTAAATCTCTGATAATTAACATGGAGTCTGATGCTTGTAGTCTTTGTCTGAATTTAATCTGCATACTTCCTTCTCTGCTCTGGTTATTTTTTTTTCCCCTGCATGTTTAGCAAACCTGATGGAAAATAAATCAGTGGAACAGATTCTATTCTAACTCTTGCTGTTGTAAAAAACAAACAAACAAAATTTTGTGCAACCTGTCAATCTTAGAAAAAGTTTAATATAACCTGATTCCATCTAAATTATGTTGAAATGGCCTTTTTCTATTTTATTTTGTTTTCTATTTAATTTACACTCATTTTCCATTATTTTGTTTCCAGCTCTGTAAAACATTTTTTCCTTACTAGTAAAATGAAATGCAGTTGCAGTTCTGAATTGAACTAGTAGTTCAAAAAAAAAAAAAGTTTGCATTTTTTTCTTTTTTGGTTGTTTTGGGGTGGTTGGTTGGTTGTTTTGGCTGCTGTTGTTGACATTTTCATTTGGAGGACAAAAAAAAAAAATAAAAATCACTGTTGGAATTTCCCAGGTATTTAAACAGCTCAAGAACTTATTTAAGCTTACAGTTAAGACTCTTGGATTTTTATAGGCACCAACTGTAAAGCTCAGCTTTGATGGTAGTGCGTATTTTTTTAAAACAGCTAATGTGGATCTTCTCAGTCACATTTTAGTTGAAATGCTTTTGGAAGCCTCTCCACAAAGGAGGGGGTGAAATGGCCTCCCCAAGGCCTGCCGTTCGCTAGCAGCCGGGTAGGGCTCAGCAGGTGCTGGGCAAGGGGTGCCGTGAGAGGCCCCCGCAGCAGGCTGGCAGAGGGAGGGCGGTCCTGCTACGGCAGAGCGGGTGCTGGTGTTCCCTGGCGGGGTTTAGCTTTGGTCTTGTGGCTGGGTTTCGCTCTCTACCGCTGAGAGATGGCTGTTGCGTTCGGTTGGGCTTTCAAGAGGAGGGCTGCGTTTACTGAAAATATATTTCATAGTATACCATATAGAATCTGACGCTTATCTGGCACGTGCAGGGTCCACTGTCTACTTACTGACCTGCCCTTCGAATGATACCCGTGTTTCCTTTTCAATAACCATTGCTGAGTTTTTTTCATAGTTCTGGTAAAGCTGGGGATCATAGAGGAAAATTTGGAGCTTGAAAGAGATGCAGTTTGTGTTCTAGTCATTACTTCCCTTATAATGATATCAAATACATGTATTTTTCTTATTCCAGGTAGCGGGGTGGTTGCTGGAAAGTGTTCTTTTAGAGTAGTAATGCCTCTCCCTCAGTCGTGGTCTTTCTGAGTATCTCCTGAAAGTCAAAGCAGGACACCTCTCTTCCTCTTTCGTCCCTACAAAGAGGGATGGCCTATTCCCATTGCTGAGAGAGGCGCTTGTACCGAAAGCAGGGACGGGGTAGGATGTTACCGTTTGCTCTCTGGTCCATGGTCTGACTGGAAGGCTGGGCCTTTCCGAGTTCATTCCCACAGGTAAAAGCGCATCCTTGGAGCAGAGAGAATGCTTCTCCCTTCCTCCCTCGCGTTGTCAGCAGCCAAGGCTGAGCAATCAACGACTTTGCGGTTAGTCTGGAGTCCCTGGGCTTCGTGCGGAACCTCAGCCCCGGTGCCCGTTGGGCTCGCTCAGCAGAACGCCCGTGGCTGCCAGTGGTGGCCCCGGCACGGGCGTCACGTGCGAGAGCTCTAGGCCACGCAGGCAAACCTACAGGGGCAGCCAGGTGCAGAGCTCCTCCTTCTACTTTCTTCTCTGTTTATGAAAGTCTTTATTTCTTGCTATTTCTAATCCTTATTCTATTCTTTATACAGTCTTTTTTTCTCCCCATTATTTTATTCCAAGCAGGGGCTTTTATTCTGATTAGAGTATTTGATTTGGAGAAGCTATAGCCACACTGAAGGGCTGAAGAGTCTGACCTACTAATTTGCCGTCATTTTGCATCATGTCACCATTTTTATTTGCACAAAATGGCAACAGAATGACACCTAATACATATGTAGGAGGCGGTACAATTTTGGTGTAAGTACAAACGTGATGTACAAGGAGTCCGAAAATCCAGCCTATGCTCACGACCTAAATGCTTTAACGTATGCTGTGCTTTTTCTTTATAGCAAGTTTAACCTTTGCAGGTCATTTTGCATCATGTCACCATTTTTATTTGCACAAAATGGCAACAGAATGACACCTAATACATATGTAGGAGGCGGTACAATTTTGGTGTAAGTACAAACGTGATGTACAAGGAGTCCGAAAATCCAGCCTATGCTCACGACCTAAATGCTTTAACGTATGCTGTGCTTTTTCTTTATAGCAAGTTTAACCTTTGCCTTCAGTGACACACAAGTATTATAGCAGGATTTAGTAGCAGTAGGTGGGAATAACCCGAGCTCCAATATTAATTCTAAAAGTTACTCAGTAAGAATTTAACTAGATATTTAATGGTTGAGGTTGACATTAAGAAGCCCATTTCTGTGCTATTTTTGCTAGTAATTTTCTATTGGATGAGTCTCTTCTGTACTTTATGCATGATCTGTTAGGCTGTGCTGTTACAAATCTAAACTGTGCCCTTTTCTTTCCCTTAGCTTTTATACCTCCTCGCTAGCAGCATGTTCCTTTCACTGGCGTTAGTTTCTTACAGGCAAATTAAGTACCGTACTCAG
>JMFS01037753.1:0-10680 GCA_000699545.1 Podiceps cristatus
GTTTAAAACCATTGCCCCTTGTCCTGTCACTCCAGGCACATGTAAAATGTTTTTCTCTGTCTTATAAGCCCCTGTTATATACTGAAAGGTTGCAGTACAGTCTTACCAGTGCCTTCTCTACTCCAGGATGAACAACCTCAGTTCTCTCAGTTTTTCTTCATGGGAGATATGCTCCAGGCCTCTGACCATTTTGGTGGCCCTCCTCTGGACCTGCTCTAATAGGCCCGTGTCTGGTGTTACTACATGCTATTCACCTCAGAGGTTGCTCTGATTCTTCCTTCTCTCTGTTCTTCTTTGAAAACAACTGTCTCCTTGTCTACTATGATCTCTGCTGTGCCTTTCCTCCTGCAGAAACTACAGAGCTCAGCACATCCAGCTTGGTACTGCTTTCACAGTTCTGCAGCCACAGGCTGCAGGTCTTGTGAAGTGATGGTAGCAGATGGCTGTTCAATCCCTTATCTCCTTTTCCCCTAGGGATTAGGGGAGTGAATCTGTCCTGTCGCTGCTGAAATGATGGAATTCAAGAGGGGCAATGGCTCAGCAGGGGTGCCAGGATCCCCCCTATAAAGATACTTTCCTATTCAATCTATTCTCTTAAATGTTAGAGGAAAGCTCTACAGCAATTACTATGCACACTGAGACATGGGAATGACATTTGATGTGTTTGTGCATGAATAGAATCAAAGTCAGGACACGAACCATATAGATAATAATGCCAAAGAGATGGTCCTGGTCATTTTATCTAAGTTATAGGAACCACAGGACTTCTGAGCTACAGCTCAACTTGTAGAAAAACAAACTAGACTAGATTTCACAATTGCCAGTGATGGAGAAAGCAGAATAAACAGGCTTTTAATAGACAAAAATTCCATTATTTATTAGGTGAACTTGACTAGATTCAGCTTCCAGTGCCAATAAACCTTTTCTTTGCAAGATTCCCGCTGCTGCAATGCTGTTGTCTGTGCAGATACTTAGACTGTGATCCAGCCACCTTATAACCACTCTTTTCTTTCAGCTATGCAGTTTGAGATGCTTGAGATTTTCACTCAATTTTCTTGTCTTCTCATGCATTTTAATTTTCCTAAACTTTTTGCAGTTTATCAGCTTCCTTCTTGGACTGAACACACCAGTCCAGAGCTGTATATTCCAGGGGCAGTTGTGGCAATGCCAAATAGAGCAGAGAGTTCCCACCAGCTGGGAAGTCTTTTGGAAACTGTGTGGGAGCTCAGTCCACTGGACTTTTACCTCCTCAGGCATTCTCAGGCCTCACGCTGCTGTACCGTGACCTGTTATTACCACCTGCAGCAGCTATCACCTGCTAGCTGGGCACAGTTACTCAGGTGGGTATTTTTTTTCTGTGAAGCACACCCCACCAGCTCAGCCCACTGGTCACTGTCAGATCCCCAGCAGTTTACACACAGTGTTTCCCCCAGTTTCTGTACAGTCAGCAAGCTGGAATGACTGCTTACCTTTGAATAAGGGTAGCAGACAGTCAGCATAGTCTGCGCAGGATTCTTAAACAAATCTTACTCTTTACTTAGATGGTGTGGGCAATATGCTGATCAAAACAAAGATTTCCCCTCTTTACCTTCATTTGCCTTTCTCAGCCTGATATCTGCTGGCTGTTCAAAACTGGAAAAAAAAATAGGGAAACCAAGTCACATTTGGAGGTAGTGCAACAACCCTTACAGCCAGAGGAGAAGCAGTGACTATCATGTATCTTTTGCTGAGTGAATATTTGACTCAGCCTTACATTCCTTCAAGCAAAGAAGGGAAACATCATCTAGATGAAAGTCTGTGAAGTGAGTGCAAAGTGTTTGGAAAATTTTATTCACAAAGTCATTATCAGTTGTTTCCTGCCGAAGGAGGAGGAGGTATTGACTGCTATTCTGCAGAAGGCCTGCCCAGCAACTGACACTGTAATCAATGCGATAATTGAGCAGAGACTACATTTTTCATTTTGCAGATGATATCAAGCTTAGAGGGACTTCAAGGCTACCAGTGAACTGGCTCAGGCTTCAGAGTGATCCTGACAAATGTGTGAAAACCATCTGACCTTTCCCATCTCTGCCGATTCAGTTCAACAGAGGCAGGCACAAGTTGTACATCGTACTGGGAAAAATGCAGGAAGGGAGATGACTGATTTGGCAGCAGCTCTGCAGAAAGCAATCTGAGAATCACAGGGGATGAGGAGAACATGAATCAGCATCGTGCAAAAAAAGTAAACGTCATATGGAGACATATAAATAGGAGTCTTAAATATAGGCCAGTTAAAATAGTCCCCCTGCTCCACTTGGCACTTAAGAGGACTTAGCCGGTATAAAGCAGTTCCTGACTTTGTAATTATAAAAAAGAATCAAGGATTATTTTTTTTTTTTAATGAAAAGAGGAGAAAACTGAAAAGATAATTCAAAATGAATGGAATTAAGCTGAATCAAGGGAGTTCAATGCATTAGCTCTTGATGCATGTCCTAATGATAAGGATAGTGAGCAGTGTAGGTAGTATTGGCCAGGAGGTTGTGGATGTTATTAAGAATAATAAACTGATGTTAGGAATCAAGCTTGTAGAAAAGGTGATCCTACCTTTTGGCCAGAGATGGACTTCAGGGAGTACACATGCCTTCAAGTGCCTTCCCAGCTCTACCTCAGCCTTTCTCTGACTTGGCACTGGATGAACGATGTGATACTGAGAACGGAGACATGCAGCTGGGTAACAACAGCTGGAGACCTGGATTGTTGGAGGGAGAACAGGAACAGTGTCAGCACTTCTGTACTGCCCAAAGGTGACAAGGAGATGTTAAAAACATGAAAATGACTGTACATCCATGCCACAGTTGGCCCCATTTTCTTATGAAAAAGAAAAATAATAATATAGAATAGAATCACAGAATCATTAAGGCTGGAAGTGACCTTTAAGATCATCAAGTTCAACTGTCAACCCACCACCACCACCATGCCTACTAGACCATGTCCCAAAGTGCCACGTTTATACATATTTTGAACACCTCCCAGGATGGTGACTCCACCATTTCCCTGTTTTCTGGTTTCAGCTGGGACAGAGCTAGATTTGTCTTCAGCAGCTCCTGTATTTTGGATTTAGCATGTGAAACATGATGATAGCACGCTGCTGCTCTGCTGAACGATCAAGGACATTTTGCAGTTTCCCAAGCTTTGCGGATGTGCAGGTTCAAACACTTGCAAGGGGCGCAGCCAGAATAGTTGATCTAAACTGTCCAAAGAGAGTATCCCATACCATAGAGAGCATGGCTGGTATAAATGAGGGTCAGCCATTGCTCTCCGGCTCGGGTTCCTTGTTCAGTTCGCTTTCTGCATGTGTTCCCTTCTTGTTACCTTATTCTTATTTTATTTTGTTCAGGCCTGTTTGTTTGTCTGTCTGTTCCCTCCTGCCCTCTCTGGAACTTTCTGTTCTGGGAGAGCTGTGGGGGAATATCCCTGCTCCCTGGCTGCTGCTCAGGACGGGCTGTGTCAGCCCTTGGGTGGTGAGAAACTGTGCATTGTTCATTTTATATATTCTATTATCCTTTTACATTATTATTATTATTATTAGTAGTAGTAGTAGTAATAGTAGTAGTAGTAGTAGTAGTATATTCTTATCTTTTCCTTTGCTGTCTTGGTAAAGTGTTTTTATCTCAACCCGTGAGCTCGCTCTCTCTCTCTGATTCTCCTCCTCCTGGGGAAGGGATGAGAGAGCAGCTGCATGGTCTGGTTACCGTTTGGGGTTAAACCACAACACCCTGGGCAGCCAGTTCCAATGCTTGACCGCTCTTTCAGTAAAGAAATATTTCCTATCATCTAATCCAAACCTCCCCTGTCACAACTTGAGGCCATTTCCTCTTGTCCTATTACTCGTTACTTGGGAGAAGAGACCCACACCCACTCGCTGATCCAGAAGAGACCCACACCCACCTTGCTAGAACCTCCTTTCAGGCAGTTGTAGAGAGCGATAAGGTCTCCCCTCAGCCTCCTTTTCTCCAGGCTAAACAACCCCAGTTCCCTCAGCCGCTCCTCACAGAACTCGTGCTCGAGACCCTTCACCAGCTTCGTTGCCCTTCTCTGGACCCTCTCCAGCATCTCAATGTCTTTCCTATACTGTGGTGACCAAAACTGAACACAGCACTCAAGGTGTGGCCTCAGTAGTGCCAAGTACAGGGGGATGATCCCTTCCCTACAGAAGGGATCCTGACAGAAGCCAGGATGCTGTTGGCCTCCTTGGCCACCTGGGCACACTGCTGGTCATGTTCAGCTGGCTGTCGACCAGCACCCCCAGGTCCTTTTCTGCTGGGCAGCTTTCCAGCTGCTTCTTCCCAAGCCTGTAGCATTCCCTCAGGTTGTTGTGACCCAAGTGCAGGACCCGGCACTTGGCCTTGTTGACCCTCATGCAATTGATCTCAGCCCATCGATCCAGCCTGTCCAGATCCCTCTGCAGAGCCTTCCTACCCTCAAGCAGATCTACACTCCTGCCCAATCTGGTGTCATCTGCAAACTTACTGAGGGTGCACTTGATGCCCTCATCCAGGTCATTGATAAAGATATTAAACAAGACTGACCCCAAAACTGAGCCCTGGGGAACATCACTTGTGACTGGCCACCAACTGGATTTAACTCCACTACAACTCTCCGAGCTCGACCATCCAGCCAGTTTTTTACCCAGTGCAGAGTACATCCATCCAAGCCATGAGCAGCCAGTTTCTCCAAGAGAATGCTGTGCGCGACAGTATCAAAGGCTTTACTAAAGTCCAAGTAGATAACATCCACAGCCTTTCACTCATCCACTATGCTGGTCACCTGGTCATAGAAGGAGATCAGGTTGGTCAAGCAGGACTTGCCTTTATGAACAGTGTTGGCTGGGCCTGATCCCCTGGCTGTCCTGCACATGCCTGGTGAGTGCACTCAAGATAAACTGCTCCATAGTCTTCCCTGGTACCGAGGTCAGGCTGACAGGCCTGTAGTTTCCCAGACCCTCCTTCCAGGCCTTCTTGTAAATGGGCGTCACATTGACAAGCCTCCAGTCGTCTGGGACCTCCCCTGATAACCAGGACTGCTGATAAATGATGGAGAGCGTCTTGGCAAGGTCCTTCGCCAGGTCCCTCACTACTCTCAGGTGGCTCCCATCCAGCCCCATAGACTTGTGAGTGTCAAGATATGACAGATTGAAAATAAATTGCATGACACGTCATCTTTTCTACTGCATCAGTAGTGCTGTAAAAGATGGACATGTGCTAATACCAAGATATTTTCTTCTGGGGCTTGACCTTAAATAGCTTTAGGAGAACTCATACACAGCAGATTAGCAAGATAAAAATTTAGCAACTCTCCAAATGCCACTTGCATTTCATAGTCTGCAGAAAACAGTCTAACCCTTCCAAAACCTCAGTGTTTTCATATGCAGATTCACTTTTGTGCAAGGCCAGCAAGAAAATTACAAGCTCGCTTTATCCAGCCTGAACAAAAGACAAACTGAATTTCACAGCTGGCCTTAAACACTTTCTCCTTGATGATGCAAAGAAAATGGAATCCATCTAAAGCTGTTGATTAATTCTTCAAATACAGATGGAGAGCAATACCTTGAAAATCTACCTCTTACAAGTATAATAAATGAATGCATGGGAGGGGAGGGCTTTCTTTTACAAGGTTTTCACACAGTTCTTTTCAAGGGATATAATATCTATTTTGTATTACAGGATGACTTTATCTCTACAGTTCATGAAATGGATGAAAAAAGCTTTATAGATTCTCATAAAGGTGATGTGTACTACACAGACAGAGCCTAGACTTTAAGGAGTTACCATGGATCCAAGCTAAACAATCTCTTCCTTTTCATACAGTCCAAATAATTTTCCACTGCAAGAGGCTAGTCAACAGTGCAGGTAAAATATCTTCTAAAATGTATTTTAGTAGAATTTTGAAAGAATAGCAATAACCATGGATTACAAGGCGCATTTCTAGAAAGTAACAGAATATTTTATCAGATAATTCAAATGTTTTTCAACATAGTTGGGGCTATTTAATGATTATATTATCTCTTTAGGGCTAGTTCCAGCACATAAGAATTTTTTATTCTATGTGTTGTAGAGTTAACCAAACTAAAATTTTAAGACTTCCTCTGAATTCTTACAACAGTATCAGAGTTTTCCACATAGTTATGTGGAATCAAAACTGAACTCTTTATAATGACTGAACTAAAATCTGCCCCTACTTCGAAAATCTTGCAATAGGTTTGATGAAATGTAGGATATGTTTCTGTGTTTATGTGTACCTTCAAGAGAGAGGACAGCAATAAGAATTTTATCAAACACCCATATGTACACATTCAGTGTGCTACAAAATATCTGATTAAACCTAATTAAAGGAGAACACTACAATTAAAAAATCCCACTTTCACTTCTTTTGAAACTGGCACATTTTCATTAAAATGAATGCAGTAGAAATGTACAATTTCAGGAACTATTTTATCTTCTCTTTTTTATTTCTTGCAAAATCATAGGAGGCATTTAAAAGTAATTTCCTCTGCAGAAAATAGGAAATAGGAAATAAAATACAGTAACTTTTATTGCATCTCGAGAATATAGTTTCCCTGACCGTGCCATTCAGTGGTAGTTACATGACTCTTCCAGACATGCTGGTGTAAATAAGAAAAAATAAATTAGAAAAAAAAAAAAAAAAGAAGGATGAAAATAGAAATTTCAGGAATATATTTTTCAGAATGTTCACATTGAAGACTGCAGTACAAAAAACCCAATCTTTTTTTGAGCCATCATTTCCAATATCATGCAAGTAAAACATATTAGCAAAGGAATAAAGCTAGTCAAATATATTCTTACAAGGCAGGGCACAGTGTGCATGCAAATGAGATCATATATAAACCCAGCTCTTCCCATTTGGTGAAATATTGCTTTGGAGCTCTTTCAGAATATAAAATACAGAGGAGCATATATAGTATTCCAATGCCCTCTAAGCAAAGGAAATCTTATTTTCCTTTGAAAATAGGGACTTTAATCAGCAGTGATTCATTGCCAGATAGAAATTGCTATGATACCCACATTCCACTAAATAAACAGTTCACATATGCTTACACTCCTGCTGCAGTCATCATTCAGTAGCAGACCAGGAGTGTGTCAGAGGAAGCTGCTGCTGGACACATTTCTCTGGTAGATGCATCCACTTCTTGGTGTTTCTCTGTGCTGGTGAAGAACTGTCTCCCATGCCGTTACACCGAGCAGGACATTGCAGGGCACCTGTACAGCACCAGCGGGTGAGCTGAGGTCAAGGTTTGGGTCTGGTTCATCCGTCTGGCAAATGACACTGAAGATTTGAATGGGCTGATCACCTAAGAGGCTATCTATACCCTACAAACAGAAGATAAGGCAAAGAACAAGTGGTTTTGAAAAACACCACCAGCTCCCTGTGCTCCAGCTCCAGTAGCTAAAACCAAACTGGCTTCACCTAACGTGATCTACTGCCATTCTTGTAATTGGTGAGTGTACATTAGTGATGAAGATGCTGGGGTGAAGAACAGTCCTGGGCCAAGGCTCAGGATAAGATTTGTGTATCATTTAATTAAGGAATTCATAATCTGTATTTTACCTAGCTGGAGGGGTGCATTTCATTCAGTCAGAATTCAGAATTCATAAAGAAGATCCACCAGTTAAAAAATAATCAAAAGACTGATGGCTGGTTGATGAAAGGAGATGGTAAAGAATAGAAAAATGTTATTCTTTACATTGAGTCTAAGAGGCTTAGCATAAAAAATAAAAATAAATTTATAAGAGCCTAGGTAATGACTAATGAATATTATAAACATGTTACATGGCTCTAGAAAATCAGTACATTGTATTTTGGAAGGCCACAAACAACGTTTTCAAAGCAATCCATCAGGCCCCATGGTAAGCGATTGATTCTAAAGTAATAATTTTTAATCTACTTACTCATTTGTAATTGGATTTTTAATATAAAATATGACTAGAAAAAAGATTAATAGCATTATCTATGTCTATATCTCATGCAAACAATATAGGATGTCTGAGAACAACTTTCATGTGTATGGAAATGAAAGCTAGATAGGAAATATATGAAAAATCTTGTTTTGCTTCAGAATGAACCCTGGAGCTTCTACCTTAACCAGACAGAAACCAAGCAGAGAAAAGAATTTTAAGTATTGCAGTAAGGAAGTGTTTTCAGCTAACATCGGTATGAAGACACTAATGTGAAGGTCAGGTGTTCCCACAATACAAGGTACAAAAATCACATTTGCCATGATAGCTTCTAATAGGGAGCAAAGCATAAACTTAGCAAATGTACATTTATGGCAGTACAATTACAAAAGTTTTTTTTTTTCAGCACTGAAGGAAAGCATGGGTGACCCTTCTCCACCACATATGAGGCTTCATTTTTTGTAATAAACTTTCTTTGACAAATTTCATATTTAATTTCTGACTGGCTATATGTATTTTTCAAGAGGGGTGGTTACATTGCGAATGGATATATGAGAACTGAAAGACATTTATGGCAGTACAATTACAAAAGTTTTTTTTTTTCAGCACTGAAGGAAAGCATGGGTGACCCTTCTCCACCACATATGAGGCTTCATTTTTTGTAATAAACTTTCTTTGACAAATTTCATATTTAATTTCTGACTGGCTATATGTATTTTTCAAGAGGGGTGGTTACATTGCGAATGGATATATGAGAACTGAAAGAGTAGCACATTGATACTTAGATTATGCTATCTACTCTTGTGCCTGCTGATACGAAGTAACACAGTTGTTAAGCAAGCCACATTTATTATCTTGCTACAGCATGTTCTTTTTATGGCAATGGCAAGCTTACTTAGCAATTTTGAATACCTGG
Source organism: Podiceps cristatus (assembly GCA_000699545.1). Lineage (NCBI taxonomy): Eukaryota > Metazoa > Chordata > Aves > Podicipediformes > Podicipedidae > Podiceps > Podiceps cristatus. Next base: position 8,869 of record JMFS01037753.1, read on the forward strand.
AGAAAAATCTAAAACGGCTGCATTCCTGTCAAGAGATAAAATATGTGGAGGCAAAGCCTCTTGCAGTTCACACGGTGTTTCTCTAGAATGCGTCTGTGCTTTCATGGTCAATCAGTCCCATGGAAATATGAAATACTTTTTCCTTCTTGAGCCCCTTCTCCATTCCTAGTCCTTTGTATCTTTGGAACACTGTGTTCTGAGAGTGACTGCTGTGGAGTGTGCTACCGGATGCAGTCAGCTATCAAGCAGGACAAGGCAGATCAGTGTTTGAATCTGTGCTGCTGTATTCAGACCAGCAACATGAACTTTGGTTTCTTTTCGTGTACGTTGATGCTCTCATCACATTGCATCTCTTTGTCAGCCGCGCTGCATGTGCAAGTTATGACCATCGGGCTGCAGAGCAGGCCTCATTTTCTCTCTTTCTTCTTTCTAGATGAAAAACAACTCATCCCAGCATGACTGAATAAAAGTAGTACTTTTCTTGTATGTAGGAAACAGATCTTCAAGTCTTCAGGCAGAGTCATGCACATCCAGAAATCTCAGACTTTGTTTCCCACAGCCAGATAAAAGAGGCAAGCCAGAAGGCTGTTATGACCTAGGCTTCTCTATCTATTTGATTTTTTGATATGAAAATTCCATCTGTATCAAAGCTGATATGTACCTTTCCATAAAAAAGCTGTGGTATTGTTAAAGCTGCATTTTCTGACCAAAAATACTTTCTGTTGGAAAATTCCCAACATATCCTCTAAAATACCATGGATGACACACTCAACTGAGATAAAAATCACCCTAACAATAGCTTGGGGTTTAATATATATTTACCAGCAAGAAAGGCTCATCTCCAAAATTTTTCAGCTGTCATTTAAAGAAAGTTATGCCTCATCCATCTGAATTTTTTTTTAAAGTAATCTCCTGAACTTGGATATTGAATAAGATCCTTTCTGTAGCATCATTAGGGTCTTGAGCTCTGGAGACAAACTTCTGTTGGAAGCTTTGGATCAACACCACAACTTGTATTATTGTAGTGTCTTTAATCCTTTTCCAAAGCTTCGCATTCACATTGATGAGGTCTTCATCTTCCTGTCTTCCCCCAGAATGCCAAAAAAACCTTTCACTCTAGGTAAACATCAAGATGATGATAGATTCGAGATTTTGAAGAAGTAATTAGATAGTATTAATACATATGTCATACAATACACTAGCAACCAAAGTATTGTCAGGTTTTGGGGGTTTAAATATAAATTCTCTCTTGTGTGAGAGAATTTGTAGGTAAACTTTGCAATTCTAACCACGGGAGAAAAAAAAAGCACCACTCTGCTGTATAATGGTAATCTCAAGTTATCATCACTTAAGCACCAGTTTTATCACCAGTGTTTAGAAATGTGTCATGCATGTGTGTACACACTGAGTTTCTTCCTTATCTTGTTGATGGTCATGTAATTTGCTCAGAAGTGAGAGGATTAGCAATGTTTGTAAACTTGTCTAAGACATGGTAATTGCAGGGGTTTCTACCCTGTTCCTTTAGACCACATGTATAATATACATTGACTACCAGAATTTTTTTCCCTTCTCTTAACTTATGCGAATCACAGATTTTATTTACATTCCTGAGCCCACTAGTAAACATTTTTACTTCATTGTCAATCTGCAGTTGCCCATTTTGGGTAAGAATCGGAGAGAGAGGCAACAAAGGGAACCTGGTGGTTGGTGTCTACTACAGGCCGCCAGATCAAGAGGAGCCGACGGACGAAGCCTTCTTCCTCCAACTCCGAGAGGCATTGCGCTCGTAGGCTCTCGTCCTGCTGGGGGACT
>KL264050.1:1093-14070 GCA_000699545.1 Podiceps cristatus
AAAAGCCATAGTCATTTCTGAGGGAAGACAGACTTCGCCTCCACAGACCAGTGGTATGTTCACATTGCCGCAAGTGAATTAACAGACCGTAACAGTCCCCACAATTACTTCAAACACATGAAGCAGTCCCAAATACCCAGGACGGTTGCTTTAATTTTTATGTGCTCTCAAGGGGCTGATCAGAAGAGAATCACTTTTTGTCAGGTGAGTTCTGGCTGAAAGATTTTAGGTTTAAACAACCCTCCTCCTCCTCCCTCCTTTGGGGAATTCCTGCCCACCACCGTCCTGGCAGAGCTCCTGCAGTGCGAGGTGAAGGCACACCAGTTTTCGGAGAGCACAGCTGATGATCTATGGGCACTGCGGGGTTTGTTGCCGCAGCATGGGCCGTGAAGGTAGGACCGGGGGATGTGGCAGATCCAAGCCAACGAGGCTGTGCTGGAGCTGTGGGAGTAACTCAAGCTTTGTCTTGCCACCTTTCTGCGTATCTCCAGGAGGCAGTGAACATACTAAGGTGTCTTGCACATTATCATGAAAGTATCCATTACAGATCCTGCATTTTTCCCCCCTCTGGAGAGCTGAATATCAGGAGTGTTTTGTTGCTTTAGGATACAGAAAGGTTTTTGCATGGGGGGACTTCCTACTGTTTCAAAATGCGCTATAACCTGAACCCTTCGGGAATGCAATGTAGTTGGGCGCTTTGCCGTTAACCTGTCAGCCTTTCCTAGTAACTGTATGACTACTGAATTGTTCTTGTCCACAAGGCACCAATCCCAAAAGCAAGTTTTTTCTTTTTTTTATCCTGGGTTTTTTTGTTTGTTTGTTTTGTTTTGTTTTGTTTTGTTTTTTTTAATGAGTTGTCTCTGGTGCTGGAGTTGCCTTTCACTTCAGCCATGGAAGAAAGGGTTTGTAAACTACTCGTCTTGCTCGGAGGACACTTACGTGCTCTCACACATACAGCTCTGCACCCATGGAGTACCTGGAGATGATTTCTCTATAGCAACCTTTCTGGAGGCATCTGCACCCAAAGCTAGGTGGGAGGAAGCACACAATGGCCACAGATCTTTCATCTTTGTCCAGCAGCCAGAGCTGTGGTGACCTCCTTTGTGAGCTGCGCTCTTCGCTGTTCAGGTAATTTCGCCGCACACAAGCAGTATTACGAAGTCTAGCAGGTCCTCATAACCTGGTACCGTTAGACAGAATTTGACTGACAACCAAACACCGATTCTTGATTATGGCACTTACTATGTGTTCTTCGGAAGAAATGCTTTTGCTGTTCTGGAGTTTCAAATTGTTACTACAAGCGTGGCTGACAGATACAGAAATAGACTGGGTTTGATGGAAATGATTTCAGCTCCAGCAAGAAAATAACAGCTTCGTCACTTCTAAAACTTTCCCAGATTCTCAGAATCAAACAGAACGGCTGAGGCTGGCAGGACCTCCGTGGTCATCCCGGCCCACTCGCTGCTCAAGCCGGGACACCTACGGCCGGCTGGCCCGCCGGCTAGGCTGAACAGCCCCAGCTCTCTCAGCCTTTCCTCGTATGTGAGGCGCCCCAGTCCCTGCATCATCTTCATGGCCCTCCACTGGACTCTCTCCAGTACGTCCATCTCTCTCTGGTACTGGGGAGCCCAGCACTGGACACAGTGCTCCAGGTGTGGCCTCGCCAGTGCTGAGCAGAGGGGAAGGATCCCCTCCCTCAGGCCGCTGGAGATGCTTTGCGTACTACAGCCCACGACACCGCTCATCTTCGTTGCGGCAAGGGTAGGTTGCTGGCTCACATTCAACTTGGTGTCAGCCAGGACCCCCAGGACCTTCTCTGCAAAGCTGTTTCCAGCTGGGTGTCCCACAGCGTATACTTGGGGTAAAAAAAAAAAAAAAAAAATAGCTCTTTTGGGAGCAATCTTGAACTCAGAAATGGGAGGAATCTTCAGAAGCACTCTGCCTAGGGTATCGCCTGGGTCAGACTGGTAGAATGACCAAAAGACACAGGTTCTGTCCAAAATTTAGGAGGCAGTTTCTGACATGGGGAGCTTTATGCCTCACCACTGGGGCTCCCTCCAGCCACAGAAGCAGAGCAGGACCCACTCCCTCTCCTTTCACGCGCCCCCTGAGCTGGGTAATGAGGCAGACCTGGGCTGATATTCTGGGGCCAACTGCTAGTGCTCTTGCACAAAATGATTTTATTCCTTCCAGTTCCTAGAGCATGGCTCATTTAGCTTCCCGTTCAGTCTGCTGAGAAACTTCTGGTCTCAGATGCATCTCTGCACAAGTAAATGAAATAGCACAGTCACCTGCTAATGAGAGCCAATTAGTGGCAGATTCACACTGTTCAGGAAAAGGGAGGCAACAGGCGAATGGGAGTCACTCGCCTTCCCTGCTCCTCCTCAGACAGCCACCAGACCAGCACTCCAGCTAACTGGCACAGGGGGCCGAGCAACGATACAGAGCAGAAGGCACAGAGCCCTCTGTCAGATCGCTTGGCGGGGCGGCTCCTCCGCGGACCTCGGCGCTGCACCACGCAGGGAGACGGAGCATGGGACAACATCAGCCATGCGGCCAGCGACTGAACGTGGAAATCCTCAGAAGAGGAGGGCTTGGCCGAGCGGCACCGGCAATCATGGCCTACAAGACGCTTCAGAAACCTGGAATGAGAGCCTGCCACCAAGGACACACTGATAACGGCTGCAAGAGCTGGCCCGAGCGACAGCCGGGAGAGGTCCTGCAGGCACCCTCCTCTCTGGGCAGGGACTTAGGTTTTACTGCAACAATTAGTCTGGATGCTGAACTACCTCCCCCGATGTACAAACACCTCTGCCTGGCTGCGGCTACAGCCTTACAGATGCATCTGGAGAGGACGGAACGGAGCTGGAAACCTGAGAGAGACAATTAATTAAAAGGTTTTGTCTCTTTTTATATAATCATAGGCATCGATTCACTCTTTAAAGCACTCTGCGTGCATCCCAACCAGCGAAACATCCCCAGTGGTAGTTGGATTTGTGACTCTCCACCCTGACAGCTGAAAGTGTTATATCACTGGGTAGCTCCATCAGATCTCAGAGTCCTACTGAAAAGACAAAACATAGTTTTAACATTTGACAAAGAGGATAACAGGATTTCTGAAAGTTATGCCTCTAATCCTTGCCTATCCTGCAAGATCACAGTCCTGAGGAATTTGAACAACCTGCCCGATAAGCCTAGCAAATGCAGGAATAGGCAACTACTGTGAATCAACATGCACCTCATTCTGGCGGATGTTCTTCACAAAGGTGAGAAAAAGCCCAGTTATGCTAAAGGTACATGGCAAGTTTACAGTAGTGGTAACTGAAGGGGGCTGCAAGAAGATTATCAAAGCCCACACCTCACTGGAAGATGGAGGCAAAGGTGCGGGTGGACCCTCGCAAGCTCCTGCTGATCAAGACAAGCTATTTCAAAAATTTTGCTCTAGGAAAAAAAGAAAAAAAAAAAGAAAAATAATCATTTCAGCAGTATCTCCTGGTCAGTGTTACTCAGGAGTGACAGGAGATGATAAATCAGCCCCTTCCTACTTTAGGCACCATAAACCTTCCAATCCCAGAAGGCCTGTGGCTTTGAGGGTCCTAGAGCTGGAGGAACCCATGCTAAGCAGAAGGCAGGAGCTACTGCATAAAGAAGGAAATAATTTGAAAAGCCTATGACTATGACATTTTAGTTGCTAAGTCCTTATGCGTGGCTCAATCAAAACCGAGTGCCCTACACATGGCATTCAGCACCTGCTGTGTGCAACTGGTTTTGGGGTACACATTCTGTTCCTCATAAACAAATGTTCACACCACCACCTCCCTGTACGTGGCCAGACACTGAGCAGACCACTCAAAGGTCTAGAAGGACCTTTTCTAGAAGGTCCTCCCCAGGTGCCCAGGGAGCTCCACATAGCACCATGACAAAGAATAACATAGATCTGGTTACTGCAGTGCAACTGGTAAACAACTTCTGACTCTACAACCCAGAGCTTGATACCTTCTGCCTCACTAAAATTACCTTGGGAAGACTGTTCAGATGCTACAGGCATCCGGAGCAAGAACCACAAGGAGAATGAGTTGAGACTTTGACACTCTAGTCCAAAACATTGGTCCTCAAAATTCTTCTTCAACCTCAGGCACCCTTCTTGCACACCCTTCAGCCAGATCCGTATACCTCACTTCGGCTCTGAGAAACCAGCAAAGATTATTCTGAAATTGCCTTTGTCAAGATAGATATCTCGATTGTGGGTTTGTTTCAAGAGTCAGCACAAAGATACCAGTATTTCTACTTGAAACACAACCATCGTTACTCTGAGCTCCATTAGGCTGATGCCTGGACTAATGCCCATATACCGTTACCCTCCTTTGCCCTTACCGTTAGAAATCTGGAGTTTCCTAATGGATCCCGCTCTCACAGCTCCGTGGACTCTAGCAGTCATTTTCTGTCTTTTTTCAGCCACCCGAGGGTGGCTGTAGCCATCTCCTTGTGGTTTGCAGGTCACTCAGATCCAGATCTTCTGTTAGTAATTGCTCTTCCACCAAAACTGTCATTGCTCACAGACGGATCAAAGACAACTGCTGACCGGCGTGACACAGAAGAAGCTATTTCTTGTCAAAGGACTGGCAGTTTGGGAATACTGATGTTTTCTATTCCATAACATTACAAGACACTCTGTCCTGAAGAACTTTTTTACCTGAATTCATGGCACCATGGATGTTGCTTCACAACACACTGCACATCCAGCGAGGAGGGCTGGATCTGATGGAGATGCAGCCCAAGCCAGCAGTTAATAAGGAGGCACCATGAGCATGGCAGGCCTGCTGAGACCTTGTCTGCAGCCGCCGGGAGCTGCCAGCATGCATCACCAAAAGATAAGAGGATCTGGAAACAATTGTGGTCCTGCTTGATATACCAAAATCTTTTATTTTTTTCTTTTCATAATATCATAGAACAGTTTGGGTTGGAAGAGACCTCTAAAGGTCATCTAGTCCAATCCCCTGCCATCAGCAGGGACATACTCAACCAGATCAGGTCGCTGAGAGCCCTGTCCAGCCTGACCTTGAATGTTTCCAGGAATGGGACTTCTACCACTTCTCTGGGCAACCTGTGCCAGCACTTCAACACCCTCAGTGTCAAAAATTTCTTCCTTACATCTAACCTTCCTTTTCTGGCTGACGCACCTGCAGAAGCCCTTCCTGTTATTCTTTGCATTCTTTTTGCTTTCCTAAAATTCAGGGTCCCGACCTTACTCTTTGCCTGACCCATATCCCTCAGGACTGTGAACTCCACCAGCGTGTGATCACCGCAGCCCAGGCCACCTCCAATCTCAATGGCACCGATTAGCTCGCCCGCATTGGTGACCATCAGGTCCAGTATTGCATCCCCTCTAGTGGGGCTGTCTATCACCTGGCTTAAGAAGTTCTCCTCCATGCGCTCCAGGAGTCTCCTGGATTGCCCACAGCTCACCATGCTGCTTTCCCAGCAGATATTGGGGTGTCTGAAGTCCCCCAGCATGACAGCCTGCGAGCACGATGCCTCCTGTACTTCGTCAATAGGCTCCCCTTGGTCCGGCAGCCTGTAGTAGACACCAACCAAAGGTTCCCTTTGTTGCCTTGGTCTCTGAATCTTACCCATAAGCTTTTGACCTTGCTCGTGGCTCTTCTTCAGAGACAGCTCTTCACACTTCATCCATTTCTTGACATAGAGGGCAACGCCTCCACCCCTTCTTCCTCATCTGTCCGTTCTGAGCAGCCTGTAGCCATCGACAGATGCATTCCACTCACTCTATTTCCTTGTTTTATTTTCCATATTATTGTTTGGATAAAGCAAAATAAATTAGACATAGAGAAGATATACTCCTCACAAATGCAACTTTCTGTCTGTTTGAGCCCCAAAGCAGGAGTTCAGGCATTTTGCCCTATGCTGTGTTGCAAACAGATCTGTTTTCAGACACCCCTGGACCGCAGGGATCCGTTCTGTCGGTGATGTCCTGGAGACCACTGATGCGCCTCACCTCAGCTCCTGCCACTTCCTCTGCCAGAGAGACAGAGCAACGGGGTGAAGGTTGTGATGAATATCCCAGCCCCTCAAGTCACAGGTCCTTGGTGCTTCACAGTTAAATCCGCCCTTCTTCATTCCTGGACATGCAAACACAGATGCCTTTGGGACTGGCGCGTCCAAGCGCTAGAGAAGGAAACCCACACTCTGGGGGCTGCAGCTCAGGTTGCAGCTCATTCCATCACAGTGGCTGCAGGGTGCCACAGAGAAGCAGGTCCTTCCCCACAGCAGAAAGGGGAAGCGGCAGCAGCTCCATCTTCAGGGACTGGCCCCCAAGCACAGTCCAGAAGCACTGGTGCTGCCTTGGGGGGGTCCCTTGGGAAGGGGCCCTCTCACACCAGCAGACGTTCGGTAGCTGGTGCTGCAGGGAGTCTCCTGCGTGTGACACGGCCAAGGAGAGTCACTGCCGAGTAAGAGTATTCATAACACAAATTTCCCTGGAACTCAAATTGATTTTCAATTTTGTTCCCTTGGAAGGAAGGATGTGCCTGTGTCAGATGCCAAATCAAGGGGATTCTTTGTGTAGGAAGTGTAATTGATTCCCATTTACTCCGCATCTGTATTTCTTAAAAAAGGGAGCATGCGTGAGTCATACGCCTGGGCAGAACAGCTTGTTGTGACGCCTCTAGCAGACAGGCACCTGGGAAGGGGCATATCATCTACCCCGCGCCAGAAATATTTTGCCACCACCAAATATGATTCAGGATCCAAGCAGTGACACAGAGTTTTGCAGATGTGGAGCATCATGAGGCACGCGGAGAGCTCACCACAGCAGCAAGGTGACCTTCACATAGGGCCTGGCTTCAGCCCCAGCCACTGCATTTGCCCAGTGCTCCGAATGTTTTCAGGATCGGATGCTTCAGCCACTGGCGGAATGACACAAAGACAAGGCTTGCCGACAGGCAGCTGCAGCAGGTGGAAATGGGACCAAGTGGCACTGGAAATGGATCCACTGAACCCACTGCGTTGTCCCTCATCTTTCAGTGTTCAAAGCAGCAGCGACTGCACAGAAAACAACAATGCTGAGGTTTCCACCGCTAACCCTGAACAGCTGAGATCTACCAAAGGTACTGACCAAAGGCTCCTGAGAGGGATCACCGTGAACAGGTCCCCGAACCTTGTGCTTGTAGGACAGGGCGGGGTGTGGCCTGTCTCTTCCTGCCCCAGCTCAGCAAACACAGACCCGAACAGCAGCAGTCCCCGGGGTGTCGACACAGACTGTACAACACATTTCACCCCCAGAATAACGCAGCAGCATCACCCGGGACTGGACTGCAAGTGTGCAAGTGTCACACCGGAACAAAACAGGGGGATGACTGCTTGGGAATATGTAGCAAACGCAGCAATGATCCCTTTTCTTGAAAATGATACGTCCTGAATCTAGGACAACAAACCCACAGGACAAACAACATGACAAAGTCCCTGAAGGGTAGCTTTTTCACTCTGCAATGGTCCTTCTGTCTACAAAGGACTGTGATCCTTTTGCTAATAACTTCTCATACTCGAAGAAAATCTTTTTCCTTGATATTTAATCTCTCTGTAAATCAGTCTAGGGGAATAATAAAGCCAGATCTGCTTTATTTTATGTTATTGATGCTTTAATTCTACTCAAAGTTAGACCAGCTTTGCATAAAGCATGCAGCGCACGTGACCATCTTCAGCTCTTGCACAAGAAAGAGCACGTTCGGTACATTCAAAGCACGCACCTGAGTCTGACTCTGCCACACGTACTCTTCGAAGTAATTTCACCGTCCTTACAGGGGCTGCTCCTTTGAATAGAAACTACTCTTTAAGCAGGCTGGCAGGTTTGTCCTGCAACTTTAAAATATTCTCCAAGGCCTGGAAGAAGAACTAAGCCAGGCATCCCCCAGCACTGGCAAGGTGGTGCTGAAGCCACGTCCATGCGGTTCCACGCCGAGGATGGGGCAGGGGCAGTAGCAGCCAGCACCGCCAGCCCTGCCGTGTGGCTCAGGGCTGTGCCGGGCAGTACTGGCACCAGTGGGGCCGCTTGGGACACCCCAGACAGGCTGAGTGCCGCGAGGCTGAGATCGCGTCTCACTGTCCTTCTGGCAGAGGCCACTGACGGTGCCTAGGAAATAGATCACTTAAATTCTACACTCATTAAAGCAGCCGCAAGAACAGTTCCAGCAAGCTAAAATCAAGCCTTCAGCCCTGCAGTTACTACATTTTGTCAATGGCCTGAATCCACGGGACAGCTGCTAGCACGCGTCAGACAACCCACGAGCATGCTCGGGAGAGAATGACAGGACGATTTAAGAAGCCAAGGCACAAGGTCCTGCTTGGAGAAGGTGCTGGAATGTGAGACACAGACTAAGAGTTAAATGGCAGAATAAAGACCATGCAGTTCTCCCCTCAGAGGACTCCAAGAGGCACACAGCACCAAGGTGGGAGACCAAGTTCTTTCCTATGAGGCAGATGTCATGGACCAGGCACACTCAGGTCAGTTTTAGAGGACATCTCAAAGGCACAAACCAAGAGAAGACAGAAGAACATATTCAGGGAAGACCAAAACTGAATTCAAAATGGGTTTGCCGTGACAGAAGGTATCAAAAGGTCTAGCAGCCACTGCTTCAGCATGTGAAGATTCACAAAACTGGTAATACACTGCAGAAAGACACATCCATGACAGCTTTTGGTGGATGTATGATCCTTTCCTTTCCTCATCTGCGAGACCTTCTCCTGCATGGCTCCATCTGTAGCTGCGATCGAGTGCCTCAGCCCAGGTACGTGTCCTCTTTTTGCTGGAGAGATGTGCTGTCACTGGTGCCCAGAGAGATGAAGGCAGCCGAAGAGGAGCAGGGCTGTTGCTACAGCTCCTCTTGAGCAGTGCCATGGCTACAGCGAGGCACGTTCCTACGGACAGAGGTTAGACTCGGAGCGCTCAAAACCCTTGTGTTTGGGCTAATGGGTCATACCCTGACCCTCCTGTGCCCAGCCAGCCAGGGAGGCCCTGGCAAGGTTGCAGAGGGTGTGATAGACTCTGTCCGCCCAGCGGAGTGGCCCTGCACGGCACTCTGGGCCTCCAGCCACACCAATGGACGTGCCAGCAGCTGCGTGGCTCCTGTGAGGGACCCATGGGGCTCCCAGGCACCCACTACCACATGATCTCCCGAGTCATTCTCTGTAGCTTCTTTCGACATCGGCTCTTCTGTCAGCAGTTGGGACTGTTAGAAGCCAGGTATCCTGCACAAATTGAAGACAGTTATGCCTCTCAAAGTAACTATGGAAAATGTTATACATGAACAGCAGAGTTAGTAATTCTCACACTGTGTCTCTTACACGAAGTCCTAACACCACCTTGCTCTCGGGAGTTACCCATAAGCAGTAGATGGCAAATGTCTCCACAGCAGGGCAAAGCGTGCCAAGGACAATGATTCTCACGGCCAAGTGGACCTTACAGCATCTATAGCTTCAAATGGAGAGATTGCTTTTTCAAAATAAAAATGATTGCATCTTGAGGTTTCACATTTGAGGGAGAAGAGATGGTGGTGCAGAACAACACCATGAGCCCATACACCATGAGCTGGACCCACAGTAGCAATGAAACAGGCAAGAGCTACTCCCTGGCCCTGAAGCAAAGCAGCAGACGCTGGCTCACATCCGCACACCTCCCCTCACCGCAGGGTGACTGGGTGTAGCTGGTCCCCAGCCCCATCACGGCCCCTGCCTGGGAACACAGCCGCAGACACGCCAGTCAGTCTGTGCTTCAACCCTGGGTTATTTACTGAAATAATTGTAGTGGTTCCAACTCACCAATGGCCAATGAGCACTCCAAGGGTTTTATCTGCGTAGAATTACGTGAAGTGTAAATACACACTGCGGTGCACCGGGCTGTAAGCACTCGCTCCCCACGCAGTTGGGCTGTCAGGAGCCCTACACAGCTCCCAAGGAAGCATCCACACTGGGTACAAACCAGCTTCTGTGCTGCAAAGTCACCCCTCAGCTTGTTTAGCACTAACTTTGTCTTGCAGACGAGCCGCTTGATTAGAGCTGTAGAAGTCACACTCGGTGAGTTTCTTGCGGAGCACTGTACAGCTGGTCTGAATATCTCCGAGTCTGGAAAGTCTAACCCTAAAACTTACACCATAAGGATGACTGATGACAAGCTGTGCACGATTCGTAAATTTGCATGGAGGTGTGAAAGGCACGGGCTATGAGCATGCAAGTTTGCAAAAGCGAAGACAACGTGACAGCTGAAAAAAAGTGAACCCCTGGAGAGATCTAAGATGCTGAGTAAGCAGTTAAGGCCAATCACTGAATCAGTAAGCAGACCTGGCTACGGTGGAGGCCTGGCCACGGCTACAGAGTCAGGAGAGAAGAGCTGATGTCCCACTGCGAGGAGCCATCTCCCCTCTGAGTTGGTGCTGCTGAAGAGGGGGGCAAGCCTCAAGGTAGAAAAGAACAAAGCTCAAGAAGGCAGAAATGCTGCCTGACAAGGCAAATTACAGTGGTCCTTCTGGTTACCAAACTCAGAGATGACCAGGTTTCTGAAACACAAGTAGACTTCATGGTGACTAACATCCCACCTCATGGGATGTCTGGACATTTTGGGGAGGATCCTGTGTTTGAGGCCCATGGGTCCAGGGGTGGGAGAGAGTAGCTGGAGGCAACTTTTAGAGAACCGAAGATCAAGACCTGCATGTTAATGATTTCTGAAATACCCTCAGTGCCATGCAGAAGGCAGATAGAGGCGCAGGGAGGTAAAATTCTGCTGCATGACTGAGAAAATGGTGTAAAAAAGAAGGACATGTACTGATTAGAAACTGGGGAAAACTCTGAAAATAGGATACCCATGCATGAGAGGCATATACTACTTCTAAACCACGGTGGAAGCAAGCTGCTGGGATTTAACTTTAACAAGGTTATAGGAGAGGTTTTAGCTAAAGGGACAGGAAAGCTGGCATACGCAGAAAAGCACCTGCTTCAGGATGACTCATGCTGTAGGGGTGAAGCCATAAAGAGATAGGACAGAAGCTGGCAGAAGTCAGATATAAAACCATGAAGAGCAGTTGCACAAACAGAATGAAAAAATAGAACCTTCAAACTAATGCATATGTTCCTCTGTACAGGAGCTGGAAGTCTAAGAAATGAGACAGGAGAAACAGAATGCCTAGTTTTAATAAAAATATTGATACAATTGATGAACCAGAAACTTGGTAGAAGACAGACACAGTAGGAAGCTGTAACACAAAGCATTCGGGAAAGGCAGAGCGGGCGCTGGCAGGGGAGGAGGTGCGGCATTGCAAAGACGGCTTAGAGCTAAATCAGATTAACGAGTTAACCGTGCCAACAAGGAACACAGATTTGACAAGGGTTGATGCTCCAGCAGAAGACGCATGTAGTTAGGACTACACTCCCAGCCGCCCGGGCAGGATGGTGATGCTGAGTATCATCTGCCGGAGACCAGCGAGGTCAGCGAATTCCAGGGGAACAAAATACGCCAGTTAATTCTGCGCAAACCAAGCAAACACCACGTTGGGGCACAACGGCAAGATTAAATTTTTAGGCATGGCCAGTGGAGCAGCCAGGCAGGGAACTGACCACAGGAAAATGCATTCCTGACCTCACACTGACCAGTGAGCACACTGTATCTCATAATCTTATTAATTGAGTCATTATTTAACAGTGACCCAATATAGCTAGGTTCGTAATCTTGCCAAAGCAATGGAAGCTAATAAGTCAACCACCACTGTGCTCAGTTTAAACCACAAGGACTTAAAATATCATAAAAATTACTCTTGGTAGTAAGAAACTAAAAGGTACCATCAAAAGTAAAGCCTTTGCTGGTGTCCTGGAGACTACTTCAAGACAGCTTATTGGATGCTCAGCCACATACTACCTGTCAAGAAGGACTTAGAAAGACCTAAAGAACAGCAGGGTACGTAAGGTAGCAAGAAGCAAGAAATACCAGTCAAAAAGACAAACTTCTATTTAAATGAGAAGAAACAGAACAGATCATGCATTATTTTGCTAAAAGGAGGGAACAAATGTGGAACTGGAAGAATAACATGCAGAAAGCCTAAAACCCTCTAAGTCATTTTTCAGAAACATTGAGAACAGAAAACCTGTCAGGAACTTAAAAGACCCATAAATAACCAAGGTATAAAAGAAGTGCTCAAAGAGAATAAAGTCATAGTAGAAAAACAAAACTAAAATTGCCATCTATGTTTTCAGGAGATTGGACGGAGACTGGCGACAACTCAACGATCAATCTCTTCCTGAGTGATGGTGTATCAGAGACTGTCTCAGCCCTGAGAGGACTCAACAGAAACGCAAAGCAGCAAAGAGGCAGTAAGAAATCACAGCAGCTTAGGTTTGAAACAGCTGAACTATTAACAATGGTGCGTAACCTGTTCCTCAAATCTGCTTTCAGTGACAGAACATGGCAAATACACCAGCAATTTTTAAAGAAGTTTCTGGGGAAGTGTTGTGGTTTAACCTCGAACGGTAACCGGACCATGAAGCCGCTCGTTTACCCCTCCCCTCCCCAGTGGGGTGAGGAGGAGAATTGGAGAGAGAGAGCTCACAGGTTGAGATAAAAACACTTTACCAGGACAGCAAAGGAAAAGATAAAAACATATTAATTGTAATAATAACAATATATAAGGATAATAGAATATATAAAATGAACAATGCGTGATTTCTCACCACCCGAGGACCGACACAGTCCGTCCCCAGCAGCAGGCCAGGAGCAGGGATGTTCCCCTGCAGCCCTCCCAGAACAGCAAGTTCCAGAGAGAGCATGAGGGAACAGACAGACGAATAAACAAACAAACAGGCCCAAAGGAAAACAAATTAAAATAAAAGTAACAAGAGAGGAACATGAACAGAAAGTGAACTGAACAAGGAACCGAAGCCAGGGAGCAATGGCCGATCCTCACTGACACCGGCCATGCCGC
>KL264050.1:17635-29260 GCA_000699545.1 Podiceps cristatus
GTCCTCTGCAACAGTAACCAGGGCTCACGTTCCCTCTCAGCGCAAGTCTGAGGGACAATAATTTCACCATTCAAGGAAATTTTACCATGTCTGAGAAGAACTATGAGAGCTGGTTTGCTGTGCCCAGCAATGCTACAAATCAATTTAATATAGGAAGTGAAGCAGAATGCCATATTCAATTGAAAGTACATAGGGAATTTAGATAAGCAGATTATAAATACACAAACTGGAATTTAACTGAGGGGAAGACATTGCTTATCAGTAGTGGTAATTCTTCAAGTAGATTGTCACCATAGCATCTATTCTTTGTCTTTGACTAAGCCTTCAGATTTTGATGCTGATAAAAGCCTCCTGCAGCAGCGACTGCCAGGACTGTCTTCTCATTCAAACACCATGGACTACAAATATACAAACGACTTCAGCCCCAGCCAGCCTCCAGGCCTTTCCCCTCCACAAGATCCCCTTGCGAAACTGGGGAAGCGGGTGTATAGACCAGGCCCGCAACTACATAGCAAAGCTGGAATTGCCACAGGTGCCCACAAGTTACCTGCCAGAACAATTGGTATCATCTGAATTATGCCTGCACCCTAGCAGACAAATTAGCCAGCAGCCAAATAACTGGATTTAAGGATGTCACAAAACATCACTTCAGTGAACTGCCTTAGCCAAAGAGCATGTCAGACCTTATTCTCCATGGGGACACTGAATGAACAAACACTGAGCTCCATTTGCCGCAGTCCCGTGTATGTGGTTTTGCAAGATATATGGTTATTCATTTTTGGGGAAAAAAAAAGGAAACTAGAACTGTACCTTTAAGAAATGTGAAAGGAACAACGAGGTCTATGTCTTCTTCCTCTTTAAGGCATCCTCCAAACTGTTACAACTGAGATGAGAGAGAGAAAATTTCAGGGATATTTGAGAAGTTCCACTCAACCAAAGTCGCAGACTTAGCCCCAACAAAGCAAGCACCAGGTATGCCAGCACATCCGAAATATCAATGGGCATATTGCCCCAGGCAAGGTTCCCACAGGCAGAAACACGACAGCAACAGTGGAGCAAAGCTGTGTCAGTTCTAACACCGAGGCAGGTAAGGCCTGAGGATGGAAATTGTACCTAACCTAAGCAGACCTTACAAACGACACATCTAATGCAATCAGACGTGCGTGCTGCTTGCAATGTCCAGCAGATACTAAAAGCCAAAAGCTTTCCATCAGGGTTTCAACATCTAGGGTGGGAACGGAAACATTCTCTACAAACTTTGGGTCAAAGAGATACAACACAACAACAGTAACAATCTCACTCTCAGCTACTTAACTGATAGCTGCATAAAGAAGTCTTCCTTTTGTCTGGCTGCATCTGCTCTGCCAGCAGTCTCATGGAGAGCCCTCTCCTCCTGACCCTGCGGGACTTGGCAAACAGCGGCTCTGCCTTCACTGCGTCCTCTCCCTTCGCTGTGTACAATGCCCCGGGGGGTTGTAAGCCTTGGCCACGCGTCTCCCCGAGCCTTCTCCAAACTGGAGAGTCATGGCCTCTCAGCCTGTCTTTGCAGGGCAGTTGCTCCATCCCCTCGACCATTTCAGTTGCCCTTCTCTGGCCGGTCTCTAGTTCCACCGCTTCCTCCTTGAGATGCCGGACCAGACCTGCACACAGCACTGAAGGCGTGCATGTGCAGGATCAGCATAGCCCCAAATCATAGAATGGTTTGGGCTGGAAGGGACCTTAAAGATCATCTATTTCCACCCCCCCTGCCATGGCCTGGGACACCCTCTGCTAGATCAGGTTGCCCATAGCCTTATCCAACCTGGCCTTAAACACTTCCAGAGATGAGGCATCAACAGCTTTTCCAGGAAATCTGTCCCAGTGCCTCACCACCCTCACAGTGAACAATTTCTTCCTAGTACCTAATCTAAATCTACCCTCTTTCAACCTCAAACCGTTACCCCTCGTCCCATCCATGCATTCCTTGACAAAGAGCCCCTCCCCAGCTTCCTGTAGGCCTTTAAGGTACTGGTAGGCCACAATAAGGTCTCCCTGAGCCTTCTCTTCTCCAGATGACATTGCCCACCTTGCTTTCCATCTTCCCTGATATATTTTGCTGGCTTTTTTTGGCTGCTGTTGTGCACTGAGCCCATGATGTTGAGAGCTGTCAGTATCAGCGCCAAGACCTATACAGAGCTGTGCCTACCAGGTCCACGTTCAGCATCGTGTAGCATGCTCAGATGGCTCTTCCCTACTTTGCATGTATCTACATGGTGGCCCATCTGCCACCTTTTGCCCTCTCAGTCTGGAGCCCTCCTGGTGTTCATCAGCATCGATGCATCATGTGGCTGCTCAAAAAACTTTGTGTCATCCACAGACTTGGAGGTTTCACACGCACTCCCTTCTCCGGCTCACCCATGAAAACAGGGAAGGAAACAGGTCCCAGCACCACTCCCAGGTACCCCACTGCTAACCATTTGCCATCCTGAAAAGCAACATTTAGGTCCCACTCTTTGCTTCCTCCCTTTAACAAGCTTTCAAGCCATAAGGAAGTCTTTCAATTTTTAGCTTCATCAATAGCCTTGATATGAAAACTTATCTACAGCTTTTCTGAAATCCTAAATATATTTTGTTCATCAGATCCCCTCCATCCAGAGGTTTACTGACACATTGTACAGGTCCTCTATTAGGTCAGCCAGGCAAGCGTCCCTTCAGAAAACCCATGCTGATTCCTTCCTGACAGACTGTCCTTCTCCCCATGCTTCGTTACCTTGTCCTTTTCTGACTGCAGACACTACCATCTTCCAAGGGATTTCAGCAGCTGCCTGATCCCCTCTGTGGATGGGGACCATGTCGGCAACCCCAGCTCTCTGGCACAGCAGCAGTTTGCAATGACAGGTTTCACACCCCGGCCAGAAATTCTGCAGATTCACATTAAAGCTCCCTCAGGCTTTCCTGTAATCGCTAGTTTAAATACCCGCAGCGATGTGTCACTTCTGGGTACCAGGAGGCTGGCTCTGTCTCTCCTGTCCCAGCCCCCCCTGCCCCTTACACCTCCCCATTCCCCTCATGCCCAAATCCCCCTCTCTGCACCACCACGATCCGCGGACCGACCACATGCCAGACCCGTGCTTGCCCTTGGCCTCGTGTGCACAAGGTAGCATGGCCAGATGCCACCATTGATGTCCAGGCTCTGGCATTTCACCCAGAGTAAGGCGGATGTGAGGCTCTTGGGCAACCTTGTTCCTTGACAACATCAGCAGAACAGCAGAAGCCCTGTAACCCTGTGCCCACGGACTCTCCTGCTGGATGACACTTCCTGCAGCTGCTTTCGGTGCGGACACTCCGACACGATACCACGGAGAATGACAAGCAAAGGCTTCAGCTGAGAGAAGCCTGGTAAAACTGAGAAGAGACTGGAGAGCTTCAGTGGCATGAGATGACTTAGAAGAGAATACACGATGCCAGCATGTGGGGCAAGCAAAAACCCAGGCCCACACTGGGAACTTCTCACATGCATGTGTTGCAGTAATGAGAAGTCCCAGGGCACTGGTAGCTACCGATGCCAGAGGAAGTAGAGAGCGTAAGCTGAGATAAAGACTAAAAATGGCTCCTAAAATTTCAGGTAAGATAATTGCAGGGTAATCTAACCTTTCCCTAACACAGACACAGAAATTGCCTTCAGAACGACACTCCCTGGCTACAGCATGACCCCCCCTCATCTCTGCACTAGCCCTCCACCACACCGCTGGACCAGAACAGCAGTAGTTCCTATACCTCCCTTACAACGTGCTTCCAAATTCCTCTTGAAAACACAGACAGTGCATCAAGGCGCAAAAGCCAGCAATATTCAACCCGTGCCCTGTGCAGAACCCATGCTGCTCGTGCTCGCTGTTCCTATGAGAGGCCTCCTTAGCTTTTGCAGGCCTGGATCATATCCATGAGGGCTGGTGTTGGGTTTTGCTAAGAATGCCGTGAAAGATAATGGCTCGTCTTTCTGATCTGTGCAGCCAGAGGAGTCTTCTCCCCAGCCTGTTGCTGCCATTCCCGAGCTCTGCAAGCTCAAGGGGTCCTCGGGTGAGCCAGGCATCAAGTCCGATGTGCCACCACAGTTTAACCTAGAGCTTGCTTTCTCGTTAAGGAGAAGTTCAGAGCCATCCTCATTCCCAGCACAAGACTCAGGGGATCTTTCTGCACATAAAATCATTTCACAGCCCACTCAGTTGTTCAAAACAAGAAGCACAGGCTCCCAGCCCCCACCAGCTTAGCCATCTTTCGAATCCTGGTAGTGACCGGTACCAGCGTCTTCCAAGAAAATAGAACAAAACATCAGGACCAGTAGTACGTATTTTTAATGAAGTTACCGAGTCAGGGAAGGATACTATATTGCTTTGAGAGTGGCAAGTACAACCGCGTCTATTCTATGGAGGGGAAAATTGATATGGGCAACAACCTACTTCAATAACACCCACAGCACTAAAGCAGCCAGAGTGGGATCCAAAACTGCCCACAGGCACAAATGAGGCAAGAAACATTTTCCCGATACGTACAAGGGGTCATTTTACAGTTATGGGAACCCCAAACAGAGCCTGAGAAGGCAACAGCTTGCAATGAGGAGGGCAGTCAGCACTGTGTCTGCCATGTTCGTTAGGGAAGGCTCTACACGGAAAACTGGCACGGTGCTGGGGATTCCAGACTCAGGATGAGCCATTTTGCTCCAGGGAGATGTGAAAGAACACACAGAGGAAGGCAAAGAGGAGGACATAAGAGTCACACATTAGGCACAAATGTCTGATCATGCTTCTGGGAAAACCTCAGCTCAAAAGGCAGCTGCTGCCCGTGGCCATCTGAACTCACCTGCTCATCGGCCAGGGCAGGAAACAACTGAAGACCTCCTGACCAGAGCTCTGCAGCACGGAGCTGGGATCGAGAAACCACTGTAACCCCAGGCTTCTGCCACCATTTGCAAGCCAAACCCTCAGCTCCACACGGCATTTGTGCACAAGGCTCGCTCTCACCATTGTGCCGAGCACTGACGTATGAACAGCACTTGGCTTTCTAATCTGTACACTCAATTAGGCGTCCATGTAGTTTTGTTGGGGCAAGGATCAGTAAATGACTTCAGGAGAGGAACTGAAGCCAAGGTAAATCTCTCTGTAGAGGTATGATCTAGACCAAAACAGCATTTATGGGACCCCGATTTAGTGGGCTGTCATTTATAAATAAATATACAACTACAAAACCGGATTTTTCTAATCTCTACTACCATGCAAAATCAGAACTCATTTCCTCTGAAGCACTAACTGTCACCTATTTGCTTCGCTGCTAACACCCATGTAAAATATTAGCTTTCTATCATGCTGGTTTTTTTTAAAAAGCATCATGTCTACTCAAAGAATATATCGCAACTATTTTCCCTTCACCTTGCTTTGTTTCAAAAATTCTGGTCCATTTTAACTGAAACTGAGCCACAAGTAATGAAAAACCTGGGAAATT
The DNA here is from genome assembly GCA_000699545.1 of Podiceps cristatus. NCBI lineage: Eukaryota > Metazoa > Chordata > Aves > Podicipediformes > Podicipedidae > Podiceps > Podiceps cristatus. Next base: position 23,111 of record KL264050.1, read on the forward strand.
TCAGACTGGAAGATATTGGAACAGAAAGATTAAAACCAGCTCAAAAAATTCTTCACTACAAGCAGCCTAGCTCAGTAAATGCCACTGGCAAGACTTCTACCCACCATAAAGTAATAGCTCCATAAACGGGAAACAACACCGCTTTACAACAGCTGAGATTGCTACCCAGTGTCAGAAATGCTGAATTCCAGGCAATATTAGCAATTTCATGCCAAGCCATAAAGTGTGGTCTTATTTGGGCTGAAGATGCCATAGCTAGGGAGCCTTATAAAAATGTGTAATAAATAGCGCATCATTGAAATGGCAATGATGTTACGTTCATTGCTTCCGCGCAGGGTCACTCCATACGGCTCGCACCAGAACGCTCCAGGGGTCCTGAGTGCCTTTGGCAGTCTTACAGGGAGAATTCTGCATGCTGGTTGTGAGCCACGTACACATTAAACCAAGACATAAAATTCTTAAAATATCAGACATTTTGGGCTGAAGTCCAGCCTCATAACCGGTGTGCCTCTTTACCGCTCCTGGGTGCCTGGCCCCTCCGGTGAGCCCACCTGGCTACATTTCTCACGGAGGCAGCAGAGAAGCCCCAGAGGTATGAGTGCACAAGGCCAGCGCCCCTGCCCAGCCCTTGCTAGGATGGAAGGCGGGCAGCCGTGCGTGCCCCGGCGCAGCAGGTGGTCTGGGGAAGCTGCAGCCTCACATCCCTGAGAGGTAGCCTAATGGCCTAATGAGGTAGCCACAGGGCAAGGAATGACAGCTTCTGCCACACCCCAGCCTATGTAACTGAGATAGTTTATGGCAGAACAACAGTATAACCCTAGAAACAACAATTTGGATTCAGAACTAAAGCCCAGCCCGCACAATCACCAGTGGGAGGCAGGGTTAATTCATAAGGCAGAAGGTATAAAAACCTGTAGTAGCAAGCCAGGAATAACCTGCCCCCACACAGGCAGTTTTCTGCTCCCAGTTAGAAATCCCCACGACACCTGACAGGAGCTGTAATACCCCTGCCGTAACTCCTGTGAACAGCAGTCCTCAGGCCTTGGCCAGCAGCATCACTCCTCTGCATCTCCCCAGGTGATGGGCACATGCTGCGCCTGCACGGGGAGTTCCCCAGGTTTGTTACCCAACGGGCAGTAATCACTTCCTGCACAGTTCATCATTTCATTGCTCGGTCCCTGCTTCTTTTTTGCTGCCAGTCAGCCCTGCAGCCAATGTCGGTAGACCAGCAAAACCAAAATCATCTACCGACTCCTTGCATCCCAGCGTCCTTGTGCCTTGCCAGGGCAGCCGGCTCTGTGGCTTCTCCACAGCAGAGCCTGCTCCCCACGGAGGAGCACAGTCGGTATTGACCAGTAACCGCTCCTCCTGCCTGCTCATCCATCATCTATAAATAAATGTGTATCTGCTCACACTTACAGAAACAGCGACACTGTGAGAAACGAGAGGGAATCACTGCGGGGAGGGCATCATTACAATCGGGTGCCTCCACCCTGCTCAGCACAGACTACCAGTTCTGTGGGTCCTCCAAACCAGCCATTACATTAAATCACACCCTCCTCGTTTGATCCCATTTGTCCCAACGTATCTGCATACAAAAGAGCATCTCCAGGCCTCCACTAACTCACTTATTCGTCTCTGCCTTCACCTTGCACAGCTCTGTTCAAAGCAGGTTGCCCAATAATGCTCAGAATATTCAGACTAGACTGTGCCACTGATGGATTTGAAGGCACCAGGATATCTTTGCTACTACTCGCTATGCTGTCTCTTACACTGCCAAACTGCCTGTTTAACTTCTGGCAGTGCCTGCACGGCTGGCAATGCCTCCCCAAGGTGGCTGCAATGACACCTCGGTTCCTGCCCAGCTCTCACACAGGCCCGTCAGGCAGCAGTTGCAGCTGGAGCACTGAGAAAGATGGTGCTGAAATGGCACAAAGATGGTGCAAAGGGTGGTGGGCAACACAGAAGGTAAATATTCAGTGACAGGCAGCAGGAGGCTGAAAAGGAAGGAGAGAAGTTACTGCAGCAGGGCCAAGGGACATCACCTACAGCTGCTCAGAGACAGGAGCAAAGCTCAGCGATTTGGCCATCTCCTATAACTCTAGGACTTGAGTCAGGAGTATAAACTCACTCCCCGATGTGAAGCACTCAGAGATCACAGCTGGCTGATGCTGGAGAGGAGGAATAAATTGTTTTACTAACATTTTTAGGAAAAGCAGCTGGATGCCCAGAGAACGTGTAGACAGCCACAAGGTGAGAGTCATGACACACATCACTATCCAGAAAATACATTGCTGGAACCAGCCCGGCACGTACGGGGGCACTGCATCGGAGAAGACAGCCATATCTGACTGTCTACAGCTTCCTTCCCGGCAAACCTTCACTCAGGACAGCATTGCCCACATGCTCGAACTGCTTGGCACTGCTGCCGGCTCTCCGGGTCCCCGGAGAGAGGAGGCGCGGGCTGCATGTGCCTACAGGGCCTTGCAACGCTCGTCCACGCGCCAGCCCTGACTTCACCCCCAGCCTGCTGCTCGGAGCCACGTGGCCGCACCAGCCACTCACATCCTGCCAGGCTGCACATCAACCCCCAAACTCACCCTGGGTCCTCTGAGGGTATCTCCCTCCCCGAATCTGCACCGGGGCACAGGAACGCCCAAGTGTGCCCTGGGGGCACGGGGAGAGCAGCAGGGGCTGTGCTGTTAACAGGACGCACACATGCTGAGGGACAAGAAACTCACACTGCGACCTTGCAGCTGAAGGTAGACACCCCTTAACAAAAAAAAAAAAAAAGTTAAAAAATTCAAAGTGGAAAGAAAGAGCCCTGAGCAGAAATATTCTGTGGACTGAAAAGCTCATCTGGGAGGGCAACATCCCAGTGATGGACTGGGAGCTGTGCACCGGGAAGGACGCTGGCTGTCCTCTGGCTCAGCCAGGACAGCCGGGGACGCTCCTGCCCATGGACTGGCACAGGCAAAGCGTGGCTGGGTACGCCCTGTTGAGGGCGGGCCGGACACCCCAGAGAGGCCTGTGAAGGCAAGCTGGTCCTGAGAAAACATCCTCCTCACAGCATGCTGACGGTCAAATGACCAGCGTAAATCATGAGCAGCAAACTGCAACAAGCACAGATCATCACCATGAAGTACGAATTGCGAGAAATGGAGCCACAGGAGTTGCATGGCACAGCTGGGTGCAAAGGAACACACATCTCCTTCTGGTAGCTTTAGAAGTCACCTCCCAACTTCACTGACAATTCCCTCCTCCAGACAAACCCCGCCGCCCCCGGCCTGCTGCTGCTCCACTGGCAGACCCCTCCTCAGCAGTGCTGCTGCCCATCCCAAGGTCACGTCCCTGCTCAGCTGGGGCAACCAGGGCTGCGCTTCCGGGCAACAGTGTGCCACCGAGTGACAGAATAGCATCGTCATGTCACTGACATTATTTTCCATCTCATTTTATACATTCTGATGCTTTATTCTGTATTTTAACGAATGAGACTTCATAGAAGAGCAGAGATTTTTCATGGCGGTGCTGACAAGGAAGCCTGGGGGACTGCAGTTAATTTAAAATCCAGCAAAATGTAGAAGCTGTCTGAATTTCCTCCTTGCAGTATGCGTTGCCTGTATTTATGAACAAACTCCATCGGCCTTTGAAGTCTCAGTTTCCTTTAGTACAAAAACGCTAAGCCAAGGACCAGCGATACAGAGAAGCGGAGCGAGGGAGGCACAAAGACCATCTCTGAGGGGTCTGCAGGGGCCCTCGAGCCTCGGGTTGTCCAGAATCAGGATTCTGGAAGACACAGAGAGCTGCTGCCTGGCCACAGGCTGCCTGCCCACCCCAGGCCAGTGGACTCTGCCTCCCACCAAGCCCACGTGGGGCAGGGGACAGAAGCCAACGCCGAGCGCAGCCTCCAGCTCAGGTGACAGAAGGGACTGGCACTCGCTCTGAAAGGCTGTCAGCCCGACTTCAACAACAGTGTGGGTCTTTGCTATATTGTCATTGCAGCAGCCATTTTTAACGTTGTTAATTTATCTTCTCTTAGATGAAGTTCATGGCATTGCTCTGCACCATACCCCTAAGTGCCTAGTTTCCATATTAACCTCACAAAAGGAGAAACCTAATGAAAGCTCTCAAAACCCTTGAGCGTTAGCTCTGGTCAGCTTTACTTTACTCTCTTTTTCTGTTTCTCCACTCCCTTCTCCCATTTGGCCATTGCTCCTCACCTCCATCATTCATCCTGCAGCTCCCAGCCCCCTGTACTATCAAAAAGACCAAAATGCCGAAAGGGGCGGGATGGGGGGAGGGTGGGGGTGGAATCTCACTCTAATGTGTTATTTGTACATCATTGTAACTTTTATAATGGAAAGTTTTAATGTTTTGGACTGGTGAAACCAGAATCCCCTGCTAAATTATGGTTTAAGCCCTTCCCCCCTCATATAGCCAACATCTGCTAAACATAAATAGGTTGTGTAACCCCACTGGCTCTTGCCATCGTGGCGCTCTGCTCAGGGAGACACGGTTTCTCCTCCCAAATCCCAATCTGCCCTGCCAGCTCAGGAGAAGAAAGCGGTACAGGGGTTCTCCTTCAGGACACTCTCTATCCTGCCTGTTGCACCAGGACCTCACCTCGGCCGAAGATGTTGAGCTCCACCAGTGGCCACGCAAATTCTGCTTTGGAAGACAGCTTCGCCTTGCTCTTGGCTGCTCACACCGTCTTCCCCGAAGCCGGACTCCCGCTCCCAGTGGTCCCATTACTCTCAGACAGTCTCTTAGACCAGCTGTGTCGCTTTACTGATGATCTCCTCCTCCAAAGGTCCTGTCTCACGTGGCTCTGCCTGCATCATCCAGCTCTTCCTGCGCTGCCCTTGCAGATGTTGTTACTGCTTTTGATTTTTCAGGCTTTTCTGATTAATTTCTGTTACCTTTCTGAAACTCTCCCGAAGTTGCTATGGCAAGTGCTTTCAGCGCCTCTCCTTCCTCAAGATGCTGAGCCCGGTAAAACTGCTGTCATTCCCCGCTCCGTGTTGTCTGAAAGAAGGCCATTTCTGTAACTCCGTGCAGAGGCAGCAGCACTGTGACGAGCAGACAAATGCAGCGCAGCCTCTCCCGGGGGGATTGCCGATGGAGCACGAGCCACTTCCCAGAGCTCCTGGCCAGGGACACACAACCAGAGGGCTCTCACCGTTAAACCCTTCCTCACCAACGAGCAACTCCACTGCGGGCTCTGGCAGCCCTCCCATTCCTGCATCCCCAGGCTTCAGGGCTTGTCTCTGCAGCAGCTCTGGATCATGTCAGCCATTCCAACTTCAGCTCCTCAGACTCTACCAAACCTTCCCAAATACTGCTCCGGCCATCTCAGACCTAATCTCCTCTTCCACATGCGAGATCAGATCTAATGCTAGCCTGTTGTGTCTCCTCACTCTACCATCCCACCAAGACTTCCTCCACTGCCGGGCACACCAGTTCACCTGCAACAAAACAGGTCTCCAGGAGGGTCCTGCAAACTCTGCCGCACTTCAGAAATCCTGCAGTATAGTTCTCGGACAGAAAATTAAATGTTTTAATGAACAGGATATGTTAAAGCCTGTCAAAATGCTCTCCTATTTATTTTGGGTGGTGAGTTACAGTTCTTGTAAGAGCTGCACACCTCACTCGCTCTCTTTGAACCACTGCCGAAAGCCGGGACTATCGCCAGAGGTGGCCCTTCAGCCCCGCAGGCAGGGCAGGCACCTGCACCCCAGTAGAGGAAAGGGCATCTCCACTCATCTGATCTAGCCCCATTTTAATTTTGCCCAACTAAAATAAATATTCCTGAAGCTTCACTGGTATCCCAAATTGACAGCATATATTCTTATGAGAACTTTGAGGCAAACAGAAAAAGCTATTACAGAGACAAACATGCCTGGCCGGGAGGTAATCTCACTTGAATATTGCTCAGATTCCCTTTTGATTTATCAAAACTTAAAAGGCATTTGTCCTAGTTACTTCAGGCGCGTTTTGGCATGCATGGAATCACAGAATCACAGAATGTTTTGGGTTGGAAGGGACCCCCAGAGCCCACCCAGTCCCACCCCCTGCAGTGAGCAGGGACACCATTACCCAGATCAGGTTGCTCACAGCCCCGTCCAACCTGGGCTGGAATGTTTCCAGGGA